>OZ014464.1:3564099-3686869 GCA_963966035.1 Acleris laterana
GTTGCCGCTCTTCCAGGCCGCCGGCACGCCCGCGGCGTCGTCGAGCGCCGGCACGCGCCGCTGCGACAGGCCCACCGACATCTGCACCAGGAGAACATGCATCACCAGAAGGTAACAATAACAACAAACACTATGGTGACTCACAGGATCGATCGTACAATTTTGAATATGGCTTAACTATTTAAGAACATCATGTGCTCCTGTTTTCGTTGGGTCGTAATAATATGGTTCTATGCAGCTTTTGATTCTGGTTCCGGCTGTTTTTTTTCTAATTACTGCATCCCGCGCTTGGGGCTATTTCCACGAGTGCCGCGCTCGAAGTTGATGGCCTCATAGTGAAACTAGAGGACGCCCCCGACTTTATGCGAATAGAATTACATTTAGATCAGTGCACGCCTAGGTCTCCCAAGAAATATTCCCTCCAAAGGTTATGAGTCCCTGGGTCCAGCGGTTTACAATTTACATTGTGTGTTGAATAGTTTTATACATATGCGTAAATAGGTAGTAGCGTATTGTAAGCGATATTAAAATAATAAATAAATATGTTGGGACAATCTCGCATACAAATTGACCTACCTAGTCCCTAACTATATAAGCTCTAGGCTCGTACTTTAGCATTTAGGTACTAGGGTATGATAAACATACTAATAGAGAAATAAATTCTCGCGCTCATGACAGAAATATACGTGACCGGGAATCGTCAGGATATTTAATTTGATATTGGAAAATGTGTAACAGGGAAACGGAAAGATGCGAGGTATGTTGGATACTGAGCCAAGCGAAGAACTCTATACCAAGTTATGTGTTCCGTAATTATGGTAAGGTTACTGGACCTTACTTAATAGTAAGAAACGTAGGAATAAGGTATGAAAGTTTCCTTATAAAAATAACCCTTCTTGGGGCCTTGCCAAGACGCATAGCGGTAGATTATATTAGATAAGATATAGATTTAGATTAGATTAATTTATCTCATAATACAAGTTACAGTTATATTGCACTAATGTCAATTTTCAAATGATCGCCAAAGAAACATACAAATACTACATACATACATTATACATACCTTAAATCGGGTACGTATTGCAATGTCTAAACTTAAAAAAACTAACGTTAAATAACCTACGTTCAAAATACCTAAAATCTAAATACCTAATGGTGTTTTGACTTATATTCAAAATATCGAAAGTTTAAAAGGGTGCCTATTATAATGTCTAAAATTAAAAGCACTAAAGTAAATTTACCTACGTCCAAAATCACTAAAGTCGAAATACCTAATGATTAAATACCAAAAGCTAAAAAAATCTTAAAATGCATAATGGTCATAATGTATAGCTAAACAAGCTAGGCATTTTGAAAATTGACGTTATAAAACACGGGCCAAATGTTGTTAGGTTGGCAAATAAAACAAAACAATTTTAAACGTATGGATTATAATCTTATACACATTGTAATCTTATACTTATACGTACCCATCTAAGCGCCTATGTAAATTACAAAATCTAAATAAAAACACAATTATTACTACAAAAGTAATCAAATAATTATAATTCCTATACTTAGTCATAATAATCAATTTTAATCATATCTTTATTCTATAACAAGCAAGCAAGTTTTCCATGACGTAAAAAAAAATAACCTCGAAGACTAAGGCGGGAGCGACGCTTCGCTTCGCTCCCACCTTAGCCTTCTAACCTAACCTATCCGAGTCGCTTCTGCCCCGACCCATCTTACTCGCTCGCTTCGCTCGCTCGCTTATCGTGAAACATTTGACAAATGATGAGTCAAATAGCTCGCAAATGAATCATTTTAGGTATTCTGACCATTGAGTATTTCAAATGTTGGTGTATCAAATTTAGGTGACATTTCTTTTGGTATTTTAAACATTACATATTTAGTCCAATAGGCATTTTAAATTTAGGTAATTCGTAGGTAGGTGTTACTTGCTTAGGTATTTAAAATCATTAGGTATTTAGATTTTAGGTATTTTGAACGTAGGTTATTTAACGTTAGTTTTTTTAATTTTAGACATTGCAATACGTACCCCTTAAATCACGCCTGTTTCCCAGAGGGGTAGGCAGAGACCACTTCTTTCCATTTGCTACGATCTTGACAAATTTCTTTCGCTTCTTCCACATTCATACATCAAGTCATGCACGCACGTTGGTGGGCATTTTCACTAAAAAGTGTACCCAATTAAGGACTGAAATTAAGGAACTTTAACTTTGTCAGTTTTGTGACGAAAATTAGTCATACAATGCGGCCGTCAATGTATAGCTAATTTTCGTCACAAAACTGACAAAGTTAAAGTTCCTTAATTTCAGTCCTTAATTGGGTACACTTTTTAGTGAAAACGCCCTGGTATCGGGTACTTAAGATTCGGCCCTTTTCCAGTATTTCTCCGATTTGACTCGAAAAAGTACGCCTAGGGCGGCCCCTTCCGACCCGTCCACTCACTTTCGACCTGTATATCTCTTTCGTCAATCTTCTTTCATCCATCCTTTCCAAATGCCTACCCCTCTGGGAAACAGGCGTGATTTAATGTATGTATATATACCTACCTATTAATTGACAAGGTAACATTAAGTTATCGATTTTCGAAAACTGACAAACTGTCAAAAGACTTGCTACTTGCTACTTGAGCAAGTCAAGAAATACGGTCACGAGCCCCATTTAAAAAAAAAAGGCTTGAAGTCGTCAATGTCATTACGTCATTAGAGATGTGCGGTTCGAACGGTTCCCGTGGGGTGACAAATATACGAATTCCACGCGGACGAAGTCGCTGGCAGAAGCTAGTGTATAAAGGAGGTGTCGTTCTCTATAGTGTCACGTGTCAAGGATAATTAAAAAAAAAAACAAGACGGGACTAGAAATAATATATTATGTTCAATAGTTTCTTGTTTGTGGCGCCATCTATCGGCATTTAGTGACTCTTTGTCGTGCAACAAATTGCCTGTAACAGAATCCAAAGTTCGAGGAACCAGTTTGACAAATAGTGTTACAATAAATATGAAATTAAAAGTACACCTCCATGATCTAATTATGTCAACTCTATATTCTGAAAAATCTCATAAAAGCAAAACATCATATTCGCAAAACATGACATTCGCAAATCATCATAGTAGCAAGACATCACATTAGCAAAACTTAACTATTATTAAGACATGAATTAGATAGTGTCAACGGAGCTCCGCTACGGCGGAGCTCCTATTTCTGGGTAGTTTGGCCCTCCGGGCCTGATATAAATCTAACATAACCTAAACCTACCTAATGATTTTATAACAAAACCCGACTATTTGTAAATATAATGTTTTGCGAATATCGTGTTTTGCTAGTATGATGTTATGCGTATATGATGTTTTGCGAGTATGATGTTATGCGTATAAGATGTTTTGCTAGTATGATCTTTTGCGAATGTCATATTCTGTAGATTAACTGATAAGTTCGCCTATATACTATTTTTATTTCTGTAATATTTATTTTGTGTAATGTTATGATACTGCAATAATATACACTCACAGGCAAAACTCCCACCCCTCTTTTTAGGGTTCCGTAGTCAAACTAGGAACCCTTATAGTTTCGCCATGTCCGTCCGTCCGTCCCCAGTCTAGCTCAGAGACTCATAGTACTAGAAAGCTGTAATTTGGCATGAATGTACATATTAGTCACGCCAACAAAGTGGTAAAATAAAATTTTGAAAAATATTTTTTTTTAATGCACCTCCCCTACACGTAACGTGGGGATGTCTTTTTTTTTTCTTGCCTACCCCATAGTGTGGGGTGTCGTTGGATAGGTCTTTCAAAAATATTGCGGGTTTATGCAAACAATTTTTCGATTAAGGGATCCGTTTATGAAATATTAAGCTTTAAAGCGCTATTTTTTGTTAGAGTCAAGTGTCCCCCCCCCTACAGCCAAAACTACAAGTACTAAAAATCTGAAAAAAATCTTCAACGAAAGCGCATATAACGAATTTTAAAGGAAAACTATCACGGCTAAGTAGACATGATTAGTTCCTGAGATACAGGCGATTAACGGGTTTATACCTACTAAAAATCATCTAAGACAGCGCCAAATAACTTTAAATAGAAAATTGTTTCATACATGTTGATTTTTGGGATAATTTTTTGTGTTTGTCGTTACGGCTTCGGAACCCTACACTGAGCATGGTCCGACATGCTCTTGCCCGGTTTTGTTTATACACTTCGCTCATTGAATACAAAACGGACACATTCCAAAATAATTTGCTCTGCCATTAAAAATCATATTCCAACAGCTTCTAATTTTAAAATGCAACACTGACTCATTTCGGATTGTGTCCGTTTTGTATTCAATGAACGAATTGTGACCATAATATATCTTCTTTAATTGATTAAACCTAGGCCCAAAATGGCCTCTATACAAAGGAACCCAAAAGATCCATAAATTTAAATGTCATACAAACCCAATAATACTACGAACAGGGGGGTTATTATGACATAGCTTTGCAGTTCATTTTACGGCGAGTGTAATGGACAAAGCTATAGCAGTTATATAGCTTTGATCTTTTCTCTCAGCGTAAACTGAACTGCAAAGCTATGGCATATAATAACGCCCCAGGGCCGATATTCTAGTGACCCAAGTAACACGTAACCTATATATTAACCAAAATGGATATGGATTTATGTCCAAAAGTCCGAATAACACTTTTAATTGGCATCGGCAAAGATAAAATAGTTTTTAGTAGCATTTGGTTCGTTTCGAAATGCTTAAAGCTATACTATACTCTTAAATAAAGATTAAACTCCTACCAAAGCATCAGGTATTTATAATATACAGCTACTTAAATAGCTTTTACACTTACACAAAGGTTAAAGTCTTATAATAGTAATTTGAAAAGCCCAATACATTAAATAAGCATTAACGAAATATTTTATCCTGCACAGAGCTGTAGTGGCAATTTTTTAACATTAAAAACTTTTTAATGATCTGTGTTTGTGTTCATTTAATGCTAGTCCTATAGTAACATTCACTAAACAATGAATAAAATCTTAACTCCGTTTTCTTCCTAATCTGTTTCTTCAATAAAGCTTTTAGTCATATATTGATAATAAAGAAATGTATTACAAACAAACACGATAGAAACTAATCACTATGGTGTATAATGGCAGCAAACATTATAATGTTCTTATGAAGTGTTGCAATATACCTGAATACTATTATTGAGTGTCTTATACTTTGGTAAACAGGCTCAAAGTATTTTGGTTAGCTATAGTAAAATTAACAGCATTATTATACTTTCGTTGAATGCGTAAAGCATTTATATTATCTGACGCCATTTGCTTTCTGTTTCCCCTTGTTACGGAAACAATTAAAATGATTAAAAGTGACTAAAATCTGATTAAAAGAGCACTTTCTATAATTTTACTTTATGCGCGGTGCCTATAAAATCAACTCTATTCATTAAAATTAAGCTAAGAGCTTATAATTTTACAAAACATATTCAGAGTCGATTATAATTTTCTATATTTTTGTGATAAAAAGCATTATCACGAGGGCGCGTGGAAATATTACCACAAAACTTAACATGTTTTCACAGTAAACTGACATCCGCAGCTGAATTTCACCCATTAAAGAAAATTCAATATTATTTTTCACAATTATTTACAATACTCGCGAATCTTCACTCAAACTCGCAATAAATACTAAATGTAACCATAACTTTTTTTAAATCTATTGAGAAATTCTTCTGAAATAAAACAATTAGCATTTGAATATGTTCCCATTTAGAGATTGTATATTAATAAGGTGTATATTGGCTGTACTGTGGTCGCAATAAATGCTTTAAGTCTAGTGATTTGTTCTTTACCGACTTCAATAATAACTTTGTGCAATCATTGTAATGCTACTAAGCAGCCTTTATAAAGCTCAATGCTGTATAATTTGGGGCCCAAATTGCTCTTAAAAAAGCTGTAGAAAAGTAAATACAGCTGATATAGGATTTTCATATAATGCTTTGCGCGTCAGTTCGTGCTGTTGTATGTTTTTTATAATGGTGTTTTGTGTTACTTGGGGAGTGTTGCCAGATTTTTTTGCACCTTCCCCCCTAGATGTTTAAAAAACCCCTAGTTTCTAGAGTAGGTAGGTACGATTGATACAAAACCTCTGACGATTTTTGTATATCATATTTATCTAAAATATAAGGATTATTACATATAAGCTACATAGTATTTACAGTTACTAAAATACTAAATTGATATCAAGTTTTATTACAACTTATTAGGTACTTATTGGTACATTGAACTTAACTACAAAATCGTAAGTTTCCTTAAAATTTGTCCAAAATGTCAGTGTAGTAGTAAGTGTTATTGACCGATTTTAAAAGAAATTCACGATTGGAAAGAATTTTGAGAATCCTTCAGAAAATCCCCTAGACAGATTTAATGACATCGAAACCTTGAAAAAACCTCAACGACCTGGAAAAACCTCTAAGTTTTAGGGAAAACTTCTAAATCTGGCAACACTGATTCAAGTTCTAGGCGGTAGAAATCATTATCGTCTTTGACCTTTATCGTATTGTCAACATACATACACTACTTATACTTTAGTAACATTCGCGCATTTCGAGTTTTCAAACTGGGTCGCCTAATTATGGATTATATTATAGTTGAATTGTTTCAGGAACGCAGTTGGAAACGCTCTTATTGCAGAGTAATAAAGTTTAAATTCAATAGACATACGCGAGTGCAAGAACGAGCCAGATGCACTACGAAGTGACGTGATTAGTGCATGTTACGAAAGCAATATAAATTTTACAACTAACGCACGTTAAATTACAGAATTATGATAACAGTTTTAATCAGGTTTATTATAAAACTTTAAAATTACTTAATCTGATGACGTCACTGACGTGTGATTCAAAAATAAACCTGTACCCATCATGAGTTACAAGCTCTGTCTCTCACACTCTATAAGAATACTTCTAGGTCTGCGAGGGACAGAGCATTTGATTAGCTAGCGAACTAGTACGGTAATTGTAACTCATGGTAAGCTATTGTAGAATCGCCTAGCCAAGACGCAAACGCTACTAACGTTTCTATTTTCTATCGATTCGAAGTGTATACAATTGAAATAGCAGTCGACGCGATCTGTCAACAGCATACGTCAATCCAATTCATTCCTACGATTTTCTAATATCGCTAACACGTTTATCCACCTTGACGTTTGGACGTAGCCCGCGCCATCTATCCGCCGTAGTGTAAAACAATTTGAAAGTCCCAATAACGAACAATCACTTTTCCCACGAGCGAAGAGCGGTGCGGTGATAACACTATCGCAACATTCCGCTCGTGATCTTGAACTTTTTCGTGCGACCTCATTCGGCCGCGGAGAAAAGAGCGGACTTTAATGCGGGTTAGTATTAGAATGGCTATGACCATATTGTTATTTTCATTTTATGCCTGCCTTAGCAAAGCCGACGGAGCCCCGCACGGCGGGGCCCCTATTCTTAGGCAATTTGCCCTTCGGGCGCTTGAGGTTACCAAACAAACCCTACCTACCTAGTAACAATTTTGCGCCTCAGACATTTTGGGATTCGACCCTTTAAGATCTTTTGTGCAATTACCCTCTTACATACTGAGTTGTTCGAATGTGCAGGTTTCCTCACGATGTTTTCCCTTCACTGGGATGCCGGCTACAAGCGAAGTGATCATATTGCGATATCGTACTCACCTACTTGATACACCTCTTTGATAAATGTATAACTCGTCACAACAACTTTGAGGTGACAGGTTAAAGTAAATAACTTCATGTAACGCACTCGCGTAAAAATAAATTTAACGACGAACCCTACTTTCAAAGCTCATATCTCTTGAACGCCTAAACCGATTTTGATGAAACGTAGCTAAGAAGCACTATGATTAAACTAGCTTTCTTTTCAAGATGTCGCCTCAATGCGTTGTTTTGTTTACCAATACGACTTAAAAAAAACAACAAACATAAGAGTTGGGCCATTAAATAGATTTTTAAATCTAATTAATTTCATTCTATATGCACCAAGTGGAATTTCATTGCAGAACGTGGCAGAACTGAGATATTCATATTTTTAGTTAGTGTCAATACGACCTATGAACATTCTGTATAGTTGAAGAGTGAAATGTTTTTACATGTTACAGTCTTTGTGGTGTTGACATAGGTTGCATTTCACGTGTTCCACGTAAATTCTTTTTAAACTGCACCTTTATAGGTATTTAACATTCTTGAGGGTAGTTAACACATAATATAGTAATAACGAAAATGACTTAATTATTGTTTTATAATGAGATAATATCTTGCTGTAAATAGTAATTGAATTAATAAAACCAATAATAGGCGACAAAAAAGTGTTTATTTACTCTCATATCGTAAAGTTCGAAATATAAACTTCAAAATTTAAAAAAAACACTAAAATTATTTCTCAAACAAAATAATGTTATAAAGTATTTTTTTTACCATTACGATACAAGTTAATCCAAAAAGTTAATGTCACCAACGCACATATTTCGCGTCATTTTTACAGCATTACAAAAAGTTTTCATTCCAATTTTTACTTGTCTGTGACAGTGCCCGACTTAACGCATGCGCGGTGATGTGCTAGGTTTAGGCGCCATTCATTGAATACGTTTTGTTGTATATGAGAGTAGATAAAGTAGTGTATGAAACTGCACATAACTAGGTATTAAAACACTCGTGTGATACTATTAAAAACCTCGCCTAGCGGCTCAGTTCTTCAACACACACTCGTGTTTTAATACCCCTCATTATGCAACAATTTCATAAAGTACTATTATTTTATACACTTCGGTACCCTAATCATTAATGTTCATCTCCAAGAGAAACCCGTTTCCTATCGTATTCACGCTGTCTAAAATATGAATATCTCAGTTCTGCAATGGAATTCAACTTGGTGCCTATAAAACGTAATGAAGAACATTAAAAGACCTATTTAATGACCTAACCCTCAGCTGTGTTGGTTTTGGGGCCTAACTCCATACAAAGTTGCCCTTGGTCCTTTATCAAAATAGTACATGTACTGCACGTATTTCAAAAAATGCACTTTATGAAACGACCTTGAGTGCCATACTTAAATATAATAATTACATTATATTAAGATTAAGACTACGTCGAGCGTCCAGTGGCGCCCTCATTAAGTACTATTTTTGTGTTTTCTAATTAACTAAAGAATTTCCTGGCAATCAGACGATACGTTTTTGTAGCGCAAGTAAAAACACAATTTATGGGATACGTAACAAACTTTAATAACAATTACCCTTTGAGTAGTCAGCTTAACGGGAAAAGGTGGTCACTTTGTTGCGTTAAGTTGATAACTCGAAGGTGAATTGTTATTAAACTATGTGATATCATCACTATCACTACATACGACGCCTAGCCTAGCCTGGCCTAGTTGGTAGTGACCCTGCCTACGAAGCTAGCGGTCCTGGGTTCAAATCCCGGTAAGGGCAGATATTAGTGTGATGAGCGCGAATATTTGTTCCTGAGTCATGGATGTTTTCTATATATTTAAGTATGTATTTCTCTATATAAGTATTTATATCGTTGTCTAGTACCCATAATACAAGCCTTGAGCTTAGTTTGGGACTAGGTCAATTGGTGTGACATTGTCCCCTGATATTTATTTATTTATTTATTTATTTATAGTATAAAACAAAGTCGCTTCCCGCTGTCTGTCCCTATGTATGCTTAGATCTTTAAAACTACGCAACGGATTTTGATGCAGTTTTTTTTAATAGATGGAGTGATTCAAGAGGAAGGTTTTTATGTATAATAAATTATGTTTTAAGTACGGGTGTTACAGAAAACGTACATAAACCGTAGCGAAGCGAGGGCGGGTCGCTAGTACCCTATAAGTTAGCCACTGTACATCAGGTGTACGCTCGGCGCAGTCTTAACTTGGACAATATAAGCGGTAAGCAATGAGTCACAGTGCGATTTTGTCTATTAAGCAACACATTAACAATGAGGAAATAATATATGCGATATATTTTAGCCTCGTTTGAAGCAGTGTTATAATATGTACATAACACGAGCAACAAAGGTTAAACTATTTTTGTCAATAAGAATAAGGCTCATTACAGTGAGTTTATCAGAAAGTAATAGTACATTACTTAACAAGGGCTGTAAAAGAAAGAAAGCCCGAAATCGCAGGTATTTGAGACCCGAGCCGTAGGCGAGGGTTGTAAATATGCGATAGAGGGCTTTCTTTTTTACTGCCCGTGATGAGTACACAATTTTACGTCTTCACCTGGCCACAATGCGAGTTTTACCGTGCGCGCAGCGTGCGATAAAGCTCACATTATGGCCAGGTGTTACGTAAACATTATTGCAAGTTATAAAGTACGAGTAAGAGTACAATATTCTTGTAGTAACGAGATTTAATTTGGTACCCACCTCAGGTCCAAAGTCAATCTGACATTCTACAACAATACGGTTGAGTTTCCTAAAAGTTACAAATTACTTGACATCTCTAATGAAGTAATGACATTGACGACTTCAAGCATATTTTTCTTGAAATCGGGCCCAAATTGACGCTCGTGAGCGTAGTGAGTTTTACTTTAATATGGATGATATCCGGACTTTTTCACGAAAGAAAAATTAAAAATAAAGCTCAACATTTAAAAATATTCATTTTCAAAATTAAGCAGTGCGCACACACACACACACAGACTCATGCCTTTATTCCCTGAGTGGAGTAGGCAGAGCTACAGAAAGGACTCTATTTTTTTTTGATAATTCTGTAACCACATTTTGTAGTTTATGTTTGTCAGGCCGAATCTTAAGTACCCGAAACCGACGTGCGTGCATGACTCGATGTATGAATGTGGAAGAAGCGAAAGAAATTTGTCAGGATCGTAGCAAATGGAAAGACGTGGTCTCTGCCTACCCCTCTGGGAAACAGGCGTGATTTAATGTATGTATGTAATGTATGTTTGTCAAATAAATCTTATTAGGTCAGTTCATTGGGATTCTCCTGGCAATTTTATTTTTGGGTCAATCAACTTTTCTTTGTAGCTCGTTGCCATGGTTACGTCTCCTGGGTCACTCTTGAAAACCACGATTTTAAAGTATATAAATCCGGCAAACATCAGGTTTTGTGGAAATTACAAACCCATTCTCTTATGGGTTTTCTTCCAAGCGTATTAGTAGTGTATATTATAATCATTTTTCTAAGAAACTCTATCACAGTTGTCTCCTGGCTTACGGGACAGAATAACAACAACAAAAAGTTGATTCACCCTATTATTAAATTACTATCAACCCGCCCTCGCTTCGCTTCAAATTATGTCATGTGAGTTTTCTGTAACACACGTACCTACAGGCAGTCATAAATATAAGTTCACAAGACGTCAATAATATGTATACGCCTATATAAAGCCCATTTATTAATACCTACAACTGTACATAAACCAGAATTTGTTATACATAACCTCCAGGGAAAAAAACGGCTGAACGGATATTGATAAAACATGTTAAAGAACCATCTCCAGAAGCCCTACTTTCGAATAAAAAAAAACCCGCATCCAAATCGGTTCATCTGTTTACGAGCTACGGTGCCACAGATAGACACACACACAGACTTACACGTCAAACTTATAACACCCCTCTTTTTTGCGTCGGTGATTAACTTTAATCTGACTGATGGTGAAAACCGCATCTAAATTCGTTACATGGTTTACAGACAGACCGAGACGCGGAAAGCGACTTTGTTCTACATTAAGTAGAGATAGAGATAACCCTATCGGAGAATAATCAGTATCGAAAGCTCGCGTGTTTCGCTCGCGTGTCCTCGGGGCCATGAACGCCTGGTACCTGCAGGCAGTGCAGGTGCATCTTGCACTCGCCCGATCGCGATGTCTGTCCATGCCACAACTATCAATCATTTATACTGAATCTATTTATTTTTACAAGCTTTTATTTAACTTGCAATGTATGTATGTAAGGGTCAAATCTTGCAAGTTAAATTTGACCCACTTCCCGGTTTCCGATGAAACTGAATTGCATACGGCTTCAGTTCTAATGACAATACAATAATATAGTACCATCGAGCTGGTCTGATGATAGAGACGTCGATCGAGTCGTGCTAGGGTTTGATAGAATCGTCTTGAAGAGTAGATGATGACTGTGCAAAAAAAAGTACAGCCGGCAACAAAAGCTTAATTCTGACGGAAACTTATTTCAACTGTTGTCATCGGTTTGTTAACAATGCGCCGAGCGAACGCTTGATGTACAGTGGCGCCCTCATTACTATTATTGTGTTATCTAATTAACTAAAGTATCTTCTTGAAATTGTCGGTAGGTTTTTGTACTACAAATGAAAACACAAGTTATAGGGTATACCACATAGTTTAATAACAATTCACTTTCGAGTTATCACCGTAACGGAAAAAAGTGGCCATCTTTTCTCGTTAAGCTGACTACTCAAAGGGTAATTGTTATTAAAGTTTGTTATGTATCCCATAAATTGTATTTTTACTTGCGCTACAAAAACTCATCGTCTGATTGCAAGGAAATTCTTTAGTTAATTAGAAAACACAATAATCGTAATGAGGGCGCCACTGGACGCTCGACGTTTGCTCGGTGCAGTCTTAATGAAACTTTAGCCTTTGTACAGTAAAGAACTTATGGGACCTACCTTAGGTCCAAAGTCAATGTAACATTCAACAACAATAAGGTTGAGTTTCCTATAAGTTATAAATGATTTGGATTTGGCATCTCTAATGACATTGGCGATTTTAAGCCCAAATTTTTTGAAATTGGTCACAAATTTACGTTCGTGATCGCACAGATGTGAATGAATAAATCTTTGAAAGACACTGATATTTAAAAAAGACTAGTTACACAACAATTATTTCAATTAGTTTTATAATAGCTATAGTTAAGTATCTAGTGTCGTTAAGCGTGATAGATAAGTGTTAAACGTGATTAAAAAGTAGACATATATTAAAAAAATATGATAAACAATTTTTGGTCAGACAGAGGGGTAAAAATCAAAATAAATGTCCAGTTAAAGAGAGTTTTGTCACCGTAACGAAACTGTTGGTTAACGTCAAACATACGTCATTGTGTAATGAAATTGTAAGTTAGACATCATTTAAGTGACATTTAAATAGCGTCTTTATGTACATTTATTTGATTTTTACCCAGAGCGTACCCGAAATTTATAGGAGTTTCATAAGAACCGTTAATTTGTTTCTTATACCAGGGGGCCCTAATACGGCTGCATTTATCGCGTGAAGTGTGGATAAGGCATCCGTCACCTTCTGACACGTAAATAAGTAAGAGAGTGACGGATGCATTATCCATATTTGATACACGATAAACGCAGCCATACTAGGCCCGCAAGACCAGTATTATCGCCTTTATCGCAGTGGATAAAAGCATCCGTCACTCTCGGACTTACATAGTGGTCAGAAAGTGACAGACGTTTCATACACGTTTATCCACAACGATAAACAGGACCATAACACAGGTCCAACTTTTTGAAGTAGCTCTAAATACTATACATATAAATAATCATCGAGTTAAGAAATCTATACTAATATTATAAATGCGAAAGTGTGTATGTATGTCTGTCTGTCTGTCTGTTACCTCTTTACGCTTAAACCGCTAAACCGATTAACTTATATGAAAGGGGTTTGGGTAAAAGTGTGGTCATTTGTAAAAGTGGTAAATTATGATAGATGAGTCATAGATGGATGTAAGTATTTCTCTATATAAGTTTTTATATCGTTGTCTAGTACCCATAGTACAAGCCTAGAGCTTAGTTTGGGACTGGGTCAATTGGTGTGAGATTGTCCCCTTGTATTTATTGTATTTAATATAGCCACTAAATCGAATCCAAATAAAAAACAGTTCCTACAAAGAGTCGGATGTCTCCAGGACAAAATCTCACGCTATAAATCATACCATAAGCACTAGTTTGTGCAAAATCAGATTATCGAACAGTAAAATTCCTTGTACTGCACAATCGCTCATAGAGTATCCGCGAGCGATCAATGGTTTCTAAACGGACAGAGTCGCGGGCTAGTTTACTATATCTATAGTTTGGTTACGTATCAGAACGCCTAAAGTTAATAAGCCTAATGTATCATAATCCCTAAAAGTTCATAATACCTAGTTGTCTTTTTTATTGAAACGGTACATTTTTCAGGATTGTTATAAAACTAACCTAACCTAACCTAATGAGTTCTATGCAATGGCTTTTTAAAAAATCCTGAAAAGTTTTCGGTTTCTGTAAAAAATACCATTAGGTATTATGAACTTTTAGGTATTATGATACATTAGGCTTATTAACTTTAGGCGTTCTGATACGTAACCCTATAGTTTTCTATGGCTATCTATTGTGTGGTGTGGACGGTGTATTCAATCTAGGGTTTGCAATATTCGTTCAATTTTAGTATTCGAATAATACGAATATTTAGATTTCCAACATTCGAATATTCGAATATTTCGAATAATTCGAATATTTTTGAAAATTAAACAAAATAATGATTCTAAGTTGTGTAATTGTAAAATATGTGATGTTAATTTAAAATGTCATTAATGACCTTACAATTCAAAAAAACATTTATGGTATCTTCTCCAGATACCTAGCATGTAGCCGAACTTGCTAGCTCCCTAGCTCGCTACCCTTTTACCAATTACGGTACGGTATTTAGTTCTTTTTAGGGAGTTTGATTTTTGCAAGGATAAAGCAAAATAGGTAATATATTGTTTGTCTTACATATTTTGTAGTTATTTTTAATATTTAAATCTATTTCCACGAACTCGTTAATATGGAGGATAATTAATCCTGGCATTTTGTTAATGTTTTGCTAAGGTAAATAATTACAGACAAATTTGTGCACTATTCGAAATATTCGTTTTATTCGAATAATGAATATTGTCGAATTCGAATAACATTTATGGCGAATAATTCGAATATTCGAATTGCAAACCCTAATTCAATCACAACAAAACGACGAGCGCTTCAGTCAGTCAAGATGCATAACGCACAGTTAGCGATTTTCGTTTCGACCAATTGTATAGGATTGTCGTAAACATGATGACAGATCGTGTCAACCGCTGTCAACTCCATACATTTCGAGTCGATAGAGAACGGATATGTTAGCACCACTTGCATCATGGCTACTACTGATAGTACTACGGCAACTTTGTATGCGGCCATTCCATTTTCTATGAGCCATTCACGTTCAGACCGTCCTTCAATCGCAACGCGAATGCCTCGTGACTAACGTGGTCCGTGTCGCAAGGCTTTACGACTGTTTAAACGGACCTTCAGCCAAGGCCTTGATCGTACAATCCAACCCATTCACGATCAAACTTGCCTCGTATAAACCATCCGTGAATGACGTGTACTTTAACGTCCTAACAAACCAATTTTAAAATGCCTTCAACATGTTTTGTCTTTCTCTCATAACAGTGCCATTGTAACTTGCTCAACTTATTCAGCGCCAAGAAGGCAATATTGGCTCCGCCTTGTATCGTAGCCGAGCCTTGTACGATTCTGCCTGAGGAAGTGGCCGGCCCGTTCACCAAATATTTGTTCTTTTGTTCGACCGCTCGGAGGTAGCAGGTAATAATACATATTGGCGTTATCTTGATCCCAAAGTGACCGTAATGTTGCCCAGTGATATGTCAGCGGGAAGGTTTTAACTCCGGTTTACGTTGAGTTTTATTTCTGACGTCCTTTTGCTGCGTTTTTATTTGGCATGTCGTCGGCTAAAATCGCATACCTCGTAACTCAATTTTTTTTATAATCATGTTTTGTCACTTTTGGATAGTAAATACTCGTACTATTCTGAACGCATCCAACGGCAAAACTCTTAAATACTAAAAATATAACGTTTACAAAGCTAAATAGAAAACCTCGCAGGTCCCGACCGCCATTTTGTAAAAGGATTGACATCGTTCAGTGATCTAGGAATCGAATTCCTTGACTGTATGTCTGCGACTAGCAAAGTATGTGAAACCCTGGGGCTTAGTGAGGTTGACATAGACGCGCTTGCTGTGTCTCTTTGGCGTACCCAACGCTCAGGATGTGGTGGGCCTCAAGGTCACCACCGACTTCTGGGCCAGCATACCGACCATATGCCGATTTATCGAGCACCAGGGCTTCAATCCCGTGAAGGTTGCGCAGGCATTCATGTCGCGCGCAACCGGAGAACCCGGGAAACAAGAGGAGTACAAGGTGGGCAAGGATTCCTTCCACCTCTATGAGAAGGCAGACCCTAAAACAGATCTAGCCTTCTTGGTGACGTTGTTTTTAGAGCGTGGCAACAACGTGGCGAAGATGGTGGGTAAAAGTGAGTCCCCCGTCGAAAGGTTAATCGACCACAAGACCGCGCAGTACGGCATCCCGAAGCCCACGAAGAAAGAGAAGGTGGCCCTGACCCCGGACACAATCACATTGTCCAGATTGGCACAGACGTTTTGCTGCGCCACTGCTGCGATCATCTTGGGAAAAGAGATACGCGGGAAGATCGGGCTACGGTTCATGGCCGGGGCGCAGCTGCCAGCACTGATGGAGCATACCATCTTTCCTGGTCTGATTCCAGTGGAGCACAGGTGCACGGAGGATTTGCGTACTATCGCAATATGTTTGAATATGGAGACGACCTATCTCCTGGCGGACCCGAAGGCTAAAAGAGAGGTGGCTTCAAAGGATATGAGCCAATTCATAGATTCAGCATCTAAATTCGTGGATGCAGCCATTCACGGGTCCGTTGGCTCCAGTGCAGTGAGGATCAAAACTTTGATCCGTAGAGAAATCCTGATCGAGGACGGAGACCTCATGGCCACCACCCGCGTGCTTGCTGGCTACTGCAAGCAATTACTAACCAGATACATCGACTACGAGTATGGAGTGGCCGTCCGTCGTATGACGACGAAGTGCAGGGAAGACGCCAAGCCCGCAAAGGATGTGATGACCGTGGACGAGCCAGCTGCCGAGAGTGGCACCAAGAAGGCACTTTTCTAAATGCGAGTGCCGAAATGGGATCCCTCAGCACTCGCGAGCACACGGATCCATGTGTCTTGATGATGGTTTCTGTCCAGCAGGCTGTGGGGAGAGCGGAGGCCATGATGTCACGCCTATTATGAAAATTATGATGTCTTCGTATTTCACTCTCCGTATAGTATCCGTCGATGGGGCTTAAATCAATTTGATTTTTACTAAAGCTAGCGACTGTATAAACCAGACTGAACACTCTGACACTGACAGGCTAGCGAGATAATGTAGTAAGTGAAATGCCACTTGGCTAGGAACTCAGGTTTTCCCCGAAATTGTCCCAGTTGGCCTGGATTCTCCAAATGCGCTCGGGTAAAACCCAGACCAAAAGTGGATTACACCTGGTGTACCAAGATCTAAGTCTTTTTCAGACTTCAGTGCGGTTAGACATGTTGCATTATACGATAAATATTAGGTAGATAAAAACGTCTATTATTATTATAATGGTGACCCCCCTTCTTCAAGAGCTGATATCTCATTAATGGCTCGATCAATTTTCATGAAATTTGCTAAGAACCACCGCTATAAAAGTTACTTTCGAAGATAAAAATCGGTTCACCCGTTTAAGAGCTAAGGTGCCACAGACAGACACACACACACATATAGCAGTAAAAATTTAACATCCCTCTATATGCGTCTGGGGTTAAAAACTAAGTCATGATTACAAAAAAAATAGACGACTGACGTGACTGACTGGCAATTTACATCATCATCAATTAAATTTAAATAATCTAAATATATAAAAGGAGAAACTGACTGACTGACTGACATATCAACGCACAGCCTAAACGGCTAAACGTAGGCACTTGAAATTTGGAAGGGACGTAGCTTAGGTACCGTAGAGGTGCACTAAGAAAGGAATTCCCGAAATTCCCACGGGAACGGGAATTAGCGGGAAAATTATTAACTCAAAAAAAATGTTTTGCTCAACGAAGTGGACACGGGAACAGCTAGTAGTAAATAAAAACACGACAATGGCACACCAATTGACCTAATCCCAAGCTAAGCTCTACGCTTGTACTATGGGTACAACGATATAGATACTTAAATACATAGAAAACATCCATGACTCATGGACAAAATATACCTGCCCACACAAATATCTGCCCTTACCGGGATTTGAACCCAGGACGACGACACGTCGTCGAATTTCGACACTTGTAAAAATTCTCACAATGCATTGTGTTTAAACCCTATGGGTGACTAGAAGAGAAGCCAACCAACCTCGCTCGCTTCACTCGTACTGCCCTCATTAGAAAAAAGGGCGTATGTCTTATAAAAGCGCGAATGTATTAGAGACTTTAATTCTAAGACACACGGTACATTTTGCTTTGGCTATCAAATTGCGCATGCGGCCTTTTTAATTACGAGGGCAGCGTAGCAAGGTCAAGGTGCGAGCTAAATGCACCGTTGCACAAAACCTTTTTATTACCAATACCAGTTTCACAACAGTAAGGCTGCGTTCCCACCAGAGCTGTGCGAGCAGTGCGAGGCAGCGAAGCGGCGTTGCGAGGAAAAATCCACCAATAGGGATAGTGATGCTAGTAAAACAAATGAATCCTATTGGTGGATTTTCGCAGTTAGTGCAGTTTGTCGGTTTCTAGCATAGGGAAGACAACTGCCCTGCTAAGACAAATGGCAGTATCTCAGACCAAACTCCTGTAGTAAATGATACCTTATTATTAACGAGAGAGGATTGAATCTGCTATGGCTATTGAATGTGAGATACTGCCTAATGGCTTATGAGAGCAGTACGAGTGAAGCGAGCGAATTAGATTGTATAATCGCAGTTGCCAAGCCTGAAGACTAACGTCGGGTTCCTATATTCAAACCGCGGATAGAGGCTTACTTCGGGTTAAAATTTGACATGTGCCCATGCAGAATGTGTCAAATTTTAATTCGAAGTAAGCCTATCTGTCCGCTGTTTGAATATAGGAACCGGCCATAACTGGATTGCCACATGGTTTAGTGATGGTAAGACCTTATGAAACGCCAGTCTGGATCACTACCACCATCTTAACCTTTAAAGTCGTCGTCAATTGAACTTGTGAATAATGTAAACAAATTAGTATTCTTTGACATAACCTCAAACATTCACCAAGCGTGTTTTTATTAAAAACTAGAGACCCGCCCTCGCTTCGCTTCGGTAATGTGAGTATGATATATAGCCTATAGCCTTCCTCAATAAAAGCGCTATCTAACACTGAAATATTTTTTCAAATCGGACCAGTAGTTCCTGAGATTAGCGCGTTCAAGCAAACAAACAAGCTCTTCAGCTTTATAATATTAGTATAGATTAATATGAAAATAATGATCTAGTGTATAAATCATTGCGAAGACCTTAGAGTAATCGTGGTGAATTGGTTCGTTTGGTTTTGTTTACATATTTTGCAAGTTCTATTGACATGACGGCGACTTTACCAGCACTGGCGTCGTTATGTTCCGGTATGGGGATATGACAACCGGTAAAATCACTAGGATAGAGGTATACCATCTTAGTCCTAGGGGTAGGCAACGCATTTGCGGTCTTTTGCCGGCTTCACACTCTTGCGGTGTTTACCAAACACCGCAAGCGTGTGGAGCCAGCATTAGGATTGTGTTAAGAATGCAAATGTCTACGGGTCACAGATACCACTGACCATCAGGTGGCCTGTGTGTTCTATTTTCTATCTAAACAGCAGCCTTTGCGAGAACGTTATCACTATCGAAAATGTACTCTGTGAGGTGCTTCTCTTGCTCGCTCTTAATAAGAGCCAATGAGGGCGAATGAGAGACAAGTATAAACCCAAACCCATTGGGTTAGGAATAGTTAGAATTGACGTGAGCTGCTGGACGATCGCGTCAAGCGCTCATGTTAACTCCATACATTTTTAGTTTTCGAAAGTAGTTTACGTTAGCGTTACGAATCTTGTCTAGGATAATACGTTGTATTAGATGTTTTACAGCAGTCAGACGGCAGCAGCGGCTAATTATCTACATCTGTACCCTTACCATGAGTTACAATCAACGTACTCGCTAGCGAGTCGAAGTTCTGTTCCTCGCAGACCTCGGAAGTATTCTTATAGACTGCAAGGGACAGAGCATTCGACTCGCTAATTGTGCCGCTGTTGGAAGGCAAACAAAGTCAACCTGTCGACATGTATATCTCTACTGTATTTTTTCGCTTTTCGCTCAGTGCGACTCTATCGTTACATATTAGATAGAAAGCGATACCTTTGAAGGACTGAGGACTAGCTCGAGCGATGAACATGTCGCAGACGACTTATGCTAGCCTTCCTGGCCAATTCGTATTTACCAAATCGAAGCAATAGAACATGGATAGCATTAGCGGAATCGGCGTAATCTGTGATCTGCGGGCTAAATTTGCAACTCGATGGTTTTGGAGGTTGACAGTCAGTTTAACGTCTAGTCGAAAGGCATTGACGTTGGTCCATTTCTTTATATTCCCGAGCTGAGCCGAGGACAACGCCTCTCCCCTCAATTGTTTGAAGCAATTGTCGTCGCTTGTTTCTGGAAACGTGGCCGTCATGGTCCTCCTGGTTTGAACAATGTAACTTAGCTAGAGCATACTGTGCAAACTTTCGATAATCATTCGAGATTATTGTCTTCGCGACATTCCAAGCTTCAACGAAATACATATTTTAGAGACCACGTTGAGAGTATTGAAATTACACGTGTGGTACAGCAGGCGAAGGCAAAAGGTTGTGATGGACTGATCAGCGAAAACACACTGTGTAATTCATCACAAAACGTGTTTTCGCCAGCGATAACGATGTGCGACGAGTCCATACAAAACGTATGAATACTGCCCCGTAACTCGGTTTGGCTGTCACAAGTGCAGAGTACATACATACATAAACTCACGCCTTTATTCCCAGAGTGGGGTAGGCAGAGCTAGAGAATTACCAACAACTCTAAAAACTTGTTGATAATTCTGTAACCACATTTTGCACACTTAGGCTAAGATGTTTAGTTTACCAGTGTACTAGTGACAGGTTGCAAGCCCATCGCCTAACAATACTATACGCCTTTATTCCCTTAGCCGTCTCTTACGACATCCACGGGAAGATATGGAGTGGCACTATTCTAACCCGGTAACCACACGGAGAGTATATTAAATTAAAATAAATAATAATATCAGGGGACTATGTCACACCAATTGACCTAGTTCCAAACTAAGCTCTAGGCTTGTACTATGGGTACCTACTAGACAACGATATAAATACTTATATAGAGAAATATACACTTAAATATATAGAAAACATCCATGACTCAGGAACAAATATTTGCGCTCATTACACTGCCCTTACCGGGATTTGAACCCAGGACCTCTAGCTTCGTAGGCAGGGTCACTACCAACTAGGCTAAGTTTGATTTTCGGTAGAATATTTGCAGTAGGTACTAAGTCTTTGCGATAGTGGTAAACGCTTCCACAAAACAGAACCTTACGTTCAAGTTTTCGTAGATCCTTTATAAGAGCTATATTGCCGCAATAAACGCAATTCGGAATCTGGTTTAACGTATTTAATAAATGATATTCACGATACTTTTTCACAACTCTGTGATTTGATTTCAATTACAATAGAAAAATCGGAGAAATACTGGAAAAGGGCCGAATCTTAAGTACCCGAAACCGACGCGCGACGTGCGTGCATGACTCGATGTATGAATGTGGAAGAAGCGAAAAAAATTGTCAAGATCGTAGCAAATGGAAAGAAGTGGTCTTCGCCTACCCCTCTGGGAAACAGGCGTGATTTAATGTATGTATGTATGTACAATCGAAACTATCGACTAGTTAAATCCATCATACATATCGTCCCTTTACTTTCTCAACGTCGTATCTAATCGAATAGTTGGATAGGAAAGTAGTCTTAATTATTTAGGGAACATGTGTAGTTAGATATAATACTCGTGTAACTAGTCGATCAAATACTAGGTTAAGAAAGTTAAGGGATAATATTCTCGCTAAGGAAATTCCCGTAAAAAAATTAGAGTACCTATTGAGCAGACTGCACCATCACAGCACTTCAGAGATGAGGGAAATGACCCTTAGTCACGACAGGAGCGGTTTGACAAGATTACACGTCTGCGATGAGTCGTTTTTTGAGGATCACATTCTTGATCTTAGAATCAATCGGCAATTGGTAACGCTCTGGTGAAGCCTTTGTTGCAAGCATTCATACGGTGCGGTATTTAAATACAGTTTCGTCAGTTTTTGTTACATAAATACATTTCCCGTAGGGGTAGAGGCGCCACTACCTTCCACTTTCTACGTCCCAAGCTCCCAAGTTTCTTCATACACGTGCGTCGCTTTAGCGTTTGTTTTACCGACGAGGAAAATATAACTTTTAATTTGAACCACTTGCAATCAAACTACACGTGCATCTGTCCACATGCAATTAAAAAAATTAAACCCACTTCCACTTTCGTTACTATGGCTGCAGTCCGTATCAACATTCGAAGACGATTGGTGTAATAACAACTTCTATAAACATTCGATATCTACGTCAACACGTCGAATCACAATATTATCTACACTTTATAACTTCACTTAGCATTAAGACTCCACCGAGCAAACGCCGAGCGTCCAGTGGCGCCCTCATTACTATTATTGTATTTTCTAATTAACTAAAGAATTTCCTTGCAATAAGACCATGCGTTTTTCTAGTGCAAGTAAAAACACAATTTATGGGATACGTAACAAACTTTAATAACAATTACCCTTTGAGTAGTCAGCTTAAAGGGAAAAGGTGGCCACTTTATGCCGTTAAGTTGATAACTGGAAGATGAATTGTTATTAAACTATGTGATATACCCTATAAGTAGTGTTTTCATTTGTAGTACAAAAACCTATCGACCAATTTCAAGAAAATAGTTAAGTTTATTAGAAAACACAATAATAGTAATAAGGGCGCCACTGTACATCCGGCGTAAGCTCGGCGCAGTCTTAGGGCCTGTTGTTTGATCAGTAATTAAACTAACTAATTGTTAAATTTTGAAAAAGGAATTGAAAATTTGACACATTTCCTTGAGATTACTTCAATTTTTCGATTCCTTTTTCAAATTTTAACAATTAGTTACTTTAACTACTGATCAAACAACAGGGCCTTAATGTCGAATCGCCTCCAATCTATGATGTCAATTTTTAACTTAGCTTCGATCGAAAATATAGTAATGGTATCCTGATGTGACATTAGCGCTTTTAAAGTTTATGCAAATGAGTGTATATAACATGTAATAAATACTGATTATGATTATTAAAACAGCAATTCATTGCTTGATATTTCAGCCTCAAGAAAGAGTTCGTTACTTTCATAGATCAGACTGTGGTCCGATTTGTGCTCAAGTATGCCTAGCCAAAACCATATTTTTCGAGATTTTAGTAAGTATATCAAATGTAACAGTCCGAATATCTGCATGAAAGAGTTACAGCTGTATTGTCATTTGTACAGTTGCGTTGCATCCTCCCTTGACAATAGGCGCCGTTCCAGGAAGGGACCCTTTTGAAATACATCTGTCTACGGGACACGATCGAGTCTTGCTTTCGGAATATTATAAATTGGGTTGTTTATTTAACCAGGCTTATACTTTATTACTTTTATTAGCAAAATGATGGCTTGTTGCAATGATGTTTACTTTTTGCCTGCAGTTTTTATTAGGGGTAAGTTTAAGACCACGTTGCTCATCGATGTTGGTACGAGTATACCTGTGCGTGCAAGATAGTTGTTCAGAAATAAGAATTTCGTCTTTCACCTGTTGTTGTAGTAGGTATTTGTTCATTTATGTATAAGCTACTTTCTTCATGTTTTTCAGAACCCTGAAGTGGTATACAAGCAGATCCAATACAACAAGGGATCCCGATAAACACAATCTGTAGTAAGTAGTAAAGGATCATATGGGCACTTTTGTATGGAAATTGAGTGTGGCATCAACAGAATTGAATCCATTACATTTAAAATGTAATTAGCTTACCGGAGAATATAAATATGGGCACTTGAAAACAAGATAATATAGTCCATATAAACTTTAGCCAAAAAATTAATAAAGTAAAGAATTTTCTTAGAATCAGAGAGTTGTTTTGTTGTACAGAATACACAATTTTTAAGATACATTACACAACAATCGACCTCTGTGTAACTCTTTTCCGTTAAGTTGCTTAGGTTATGTTGATGATATAGTGTTATAATCAAATACCCTAAACCCAGTTCTATAAATTAACCGTCACAATACTAGGTATATTTTCCAATGGACTATAATGATATGATCAACATAATCTTGTTTTCAAGTGCCCATATTTTTGTTAGGTACTTGCGGCCATATTAAGAAATTACGTTTTAACTAATTCCTTTTTAATGATATAGGTTTAAATTCTGTTGGTGCCACACCCAATTTGCCCATGATCCTTTGAAAGATCTTGCGCACTTAACACGTGAAGGCTCTTTTGTTTTTATTTCTGGAATCAATCGTGTTTAACTCATAATGAGTCATTTTCTAGGAATACGGATTCATTGAAACTCAATGAGAGCATGGTCAAAATCAAGTCAAGTGCTTGAAAGCGTTTTTTTTTAAATACAGTAGCAGGCTTCTCTCAACCTCTTGCGCAATTAGGTCAAGCAGTGAGACTTAAATAGGTCGAACATTCGAGAAATTTGAAAATCATAGGATTTCCCATGCGCTACGGTGAAAACGACAGTCTCTTACGAGAATCTAACGTTTTATTGCATGACTTCATCGTTATTTATTCCATGATCGCGTTCGGTGTACTAAGGCACCAGAAACCTCGAAGGATCAGATTCACTTTCAGTCCAAAACTGGTACTTTTCCGTTAAAGCCGAACGTCTTCGAGAGCTACAAAAGGTCTTATTTTACGTGCCAAAGTTGTAGTGTCGAGACAGTTTATTGGCCATGATTGCTTCTTGGCACCGTCTGGCACAGCCTGGCTCGACAGCGACGCGAGGAATGCCAGTGCCGACTAGATGTCGTACGGTGGCGATATGCCCGCATTGATCAAATCCATACTTGAGCTTACATTGCCGGAACACTACTCGAAATTAATAAAAAGACATACGACACGATATTCTTTTTATTAGTATATTTAATTCTATAAACGAGAACAATAAACAGATTTTAACAAAAGGGTAGGTAGTGTTTGTTTGTGATTTTTGAAGCATCACTACATCGTATAAAACATAGTTGCTTCCCGCTGTCTGTCTGTCCCTATGTATGCTTAGATCTTTAAAACTAAGCAACGGATTTTAATGCGTTTTTTTTTAATAGATAGATTGATTCATGAGGAAGGTTTTTATGTAAAAAAAATATTGTTTTATGACCGGGTGTAACAGAAAAGTCACATAAAACGAAGCGAAGCGATATCGGGTCGCTAGTACTCAATAAATACAAAAAAAACGTTTGTTTATGGTTACATTCGTTCGAAATTCTAAATCGGTTAAATGTTTTAAGTGTTTTCTATATCTTTTTATGATACCAGAGCTTCAGTTACACCCTGGTGACAGTAATTAATATTACGGTAAAAAATAAAACAAGTTGTTTTGGTTTACTTAGCTGTTATTACCTGTGGCCATCTAATTGAATAACTTATGTAGTGTGTCTAATAGTGATTATTTATATTATTGACAAATAATGCCTACTCCAATAGTCATGATAGTAAATCATCGACTTGTCATCTACGTTTTATTTACATACCTATATCCGCCTGATGTAAAAAAAACAATAACACGATATGACACTTGACTAAATATTATCATTGTTCAACAATTACCTAGGTATTTGGTTGTAGGCTACACGTACGTCCCGTACATAGCCAATCAAATTTTAATTGTTACTTAAGTATTGTACAGGTATTTGGAGTCTGGAGGCTCCAGCCAAACGAGTTTTGAGGTTACCAAAACATTATACGTACTTACGTTCCAGTTTTTTGGAGGAGTCATATTGATTTAGAATTCATTCGGATACATTACTAGTTTCTAATAGTGATGGTTTGTGTAGATGTGAGAATGATTCGAGTGTTTGATTGGAATGACATGGGAACTTCTAGAATATTTACTATGTATTACGAACAATAATAACATTGACCAGCTTTAACTTGACCCGCAAAACATCTCGCCAAAGCTTTGTAAAGCTTACTTTAACAGGTTTAAGTACGGTTAACAAGTAATAACGTCCAAAAACAAACTAAGAATCCAATGCGACTACCAGGGTATCATAACCTACAAGATATCGATTCGTAAACATTCCCTCCAAAAAAACGCGCCGCACAAAAAAGGGGTTCGTAAAAAGACCTGCTCGGGGTAAAAAAAAAACATTGAGTATACGAGGGATAGACCTCCGTACCTCCGTAGTCCGCTCAGCGGCCTCCCCACTCGTATGTTAAAACCTCCGGGTACTGGGGCGAGCTACCCCGCATTTCTGCTCTGACACAACAGAATGAACACTGAGAGCAAGCTCTCCACTTACGTTGTTCCGGTTGCCTTTCTTCCTCATACGAGCATTGCACGCCGTTTATCCATTTAACTATTTTAAAACTACACTACACTTGACACTAGAATCCTCACGCTCACTGACATCGAAATTTTAGTTTTTTTTTATTGGAAGCGTTGTCGCGTGCGGCGTCCGCCGGCCGGCGGGAGGACAGCAGGGCACGCAGTGACGCCGCGGCGGCTTTTAGTTTACTTTTCAACCGACGTTTTACATTATTTCACTGATTATTTGAGGAAAATAGACGCGTTCGCCTCATAATCGCGTCGTGTGACGCATTGTACGGTCGTCGATAGCAGGTACGGCCGGCCCGTCTCGCTCGATCGTACTGGGGTTCGGCTCGCGTCGGGCGAGGGGCGCGGGCCGCGGGGGGCGGGGCGCGCCCTCGCTGCTTTACCGACCGCGCGCGCAGCTCGACCCGCCGAGCAGACAGGTGGCGCGGCCATTTTGCAAATAAGCGCCTGCAGAGATGCTACCTGCACTTTTGTTTGTTTTCATTTTTTCATTGCGGTTTTTCTTTTACTTGCAGGCAGACTTACTTACTTCATGAATTACGTGTAAGGATTTTATGAAGACTTCTAACAACATGTAATGATAAAGATACCAAAAAGAGGGCGCTGAATCCTGGTATTGTGAATTACTTTTCGTCAAGCACGGCAAGTTAAATTTCCAGGATGGGTATTGTAGCGACATCAAGCGGCAGCGATTGGAACTACGCAAGCAGCTTAATCACATAAAAGTTTGTACTTTTCCCGCTAACCGAGGTTAAAGATGGGTATTGTGAATTACTTTTCGTTAAGCACGGCAAGTTGAATTTCAAGGATGGGTATTGTAGCGACATCGAGCGGCAGCAATTGGAACTACGCAAGCAGCTCAATCACATAAAAGTTTGTACTTTTCTCGAAAACCGAGGTTAAAGATGGGTATTTTGAATTAGTTTTCGTCAAGCACGGCAAGTTGAATTTCCAGGATGGGTATTGTAGCGATATCGAGCGGCAGCGATTGGAACTACGCAAGCAGCTCAATCACATAAAAGTTTGTACTTTTCCCGCTAACCGAGGTTAAAGATGGGTATTTTGAATTACTTTTCGTCAAGCATGGCAAGTTGAATTTCCAGGATGGGTACTGTAGCGACATCGAGCGGCAGCGATTGGAACTACGCAAGCAGCTCAATCACATAAAAGTTTGTACTTTTCCCGCTAACCGAGGTTAAAGATGGGTATTCTGCCGTGATTCTTAAAAAGGCAGTCATCTGACAATTTACCAAAGGGCATTGGATGTTTGAAGAATATTGTCATTTTTTATTTCAGGGGCCACGGATGATTTTGACATAGTTATTTAGAGGACCTCGAAATACACATAGATATATATATATATAATTTATGGCGTTTAATAATATCGGAGCCGAGATATTTAAAATTTAAGTGTTCAGTTTTTAGTACTAAAAGTACCTACGCCCAGGTTAGAATATTAAATATCTCGGCTCCGATGCACTTTAGAGTATTACATTACATAACAAAACATGTTTATTTTTAATTATTCTATCATAATTTACCACTTTTACTATTGGCCGCTCACCTTGAAAATGTATGACTTTTACAAATGACAACATTTTTACCCAAACCCCTTTGAGTTATGTATATGGTCGTGATCAGGAAAAAAAGACGCATCAACCTATTAAACCCGTTTTTTTCCATCACATTTAGTTTTCGAGATATTTTTTTCCATGAAAGGCGGTTGAGTACCATTAAGTACCAAATTCATTAAAACGCAGTCACATTCTGTTAGATATGGGCAGGGACGAGTGAAACGACCGGCTGTTATGCACACACTCCTTTAATCAAGATCAAGCGACGGGGATGAGCGCTCTAACGCACACATATATAACAATCCTCCCCGTGTCAACTAGATACAAAACAAGACTTAAAATAAAACAATAAAACAATATTAATAACTAACAGTATGCTTTATAATTAACCTTTGGACGATTTCTCTTCACCCGTGATTGTTCGACCGGTTCCTCCACCTGTGACTCATCAGATGGCATCCAGGAATTCGTCCTGTACTAGAGGGTGAGCCGCCGAAGCTACTGGCGACGTTACTAGTACCTCGGGTTGTGCACTCTGAGTTCCGCTCGGTTCTCCTTCCCCGCTATAGCTACTAGCCTGCATCCCGTCACTTACTGATAAGGGCAGGTCTGGAGTCGGTGAGGACAAATCACTCAAGTCAATATCAACATCTGGAAATTGGTCTCCTTCCCCTTTATACAAAACAAGCTGATTTTTGTGTTTTTTGACGATGTTACAGTTTTCACAATCTTTAACCAAATAAACAACTTTGCCCACTTTATTGATAACAATTCCTTTACACCACGTGCACTTATTATTGCTTAAATTTTTTTTATACAACATTTTATCATTTGTCTTGAAAGATTGTTTATTGTTACCACTGTACGATTCACTCTGTAAACACTGTTTATTTTTAACGTAATCGGCTAATTCCGTGGACGAGGGTGACGGATCCATAGGATTAATTAAATCCAAGCGTGACCTAAGTTTTCGACCGAACACTAGTTGGGCAGGCGAGCATCCCGTAGTTGAATGTACCGAGTTTCTGTAATGAAAAAGATACTTTTGTAATCTATTATTACAATCCATCACGCCATGACTGTCTAGTAAAACATGACTTGATGCCCTTTTTAATTAGGTACCTTCACGGAGCTCTCCGCATACCCAAATTCACATTGAAAAAAGTAGGGAAAATGACAAAAAAGATACCCACACAATCGATTGCATGGTTAAACAACAATTCACAAAATATTCCTGAATCATACATGGCATATACCATATTCCAGACAGCTATATTTGAAGTAAAAAAGACATCAGATATGAGAATCCAAACATTGAATACATTGAAAAGGCATACAGTTGTTGGCATTGAAGATGACACCAGTCACGAGTTCTCACGATTTTTATTGAAAAGGAGGAGAGAAGAAGAATCAAGGAGCTCTGATAGTGATAAGGGGAACAAGAGAGCCAGGGTAGATGATGCATCGTCAATCATCTCTTAATGGTACAGACGGTCGTTTCACTCGTCCCTGCCCATATCTAACATTGGCGACGAGGATGGGATGGAAATTTCCACGGTGTAAGGGGAGCGCGCGGGGGCGCGGGTCTTAATTTTATACAAACGTTAATGAACTAATCATTTTTTCGATTTGTTTGTCTATATTTGGAAACTAAAATTTTGATCTTGCCTCCGCTTTTGTCTTAACTATCCCTAAATGTGAGTTATGTAGCTCTGATAGCACTTTTGTCCATAAAGTTGGTGGAATAACAACCTTATGACCTCTCATTAGGCATCCGTTTTCGACGATATTTGCAACCTGCATAAGAAGTAAGGTTTAATATTGTGTGGTAAAAAATCCAACTGTCACGGTTTTGTCGCCTCGTGAAAAACTAAAAGGCATTTCGGAAGAAAGAAAAGATAATATTATTTCTAAGCTTGGCCCCATAATGCCACCACATAAATTATTGTTTTGGAAGAATTTACCCATATCAGTAGATGCTGATATTTAAAAACCTTTTAAGCATTTTTTATAATTTGTGGTTCTTTTTCGTATGGACGTTAAACATATGTCAAATTGTCAAAGCACAATCACAACTTAATGATTCGATATAATTGTTGTTTTTAGGGTTCCGCAACTCGAAAGGAAAAAGCGGGACCCTAATAGGATCACTTTGTTGTCCGTCCGTCCGTCCGTCGAGACCCTTTTTCTCAGGAACGCGTGGAGGTATCAAGCTGAAATTTATATCAAATACTCAAGTCTACTGTCCCTTGGAGCTGTGAAAAAATCACAAAACACACATTCTACGCCAACGTAATCAAAAGATACAGCCGTTTATGCCGCAAGTCTCCGCTAATTTTCGAAACTCGCAAGGGAATCAAAACCTACAGGGTACTTCCCGTGAACTCAGAATCTTGAAATTTGGTACGAAGCAACGTCTCATAGCACAAATAAAGGAAAAATTGCGAAAACCGTCAAGTTTTAGTTACACCGTATAATAAAAATATTTTTAATAATTTTGAAGTTACTACCCCTGCCTCATGAACGCGTAGAGGTTTAAATTGAAATTCAAGGTTTGTACGAAACCCTCGGTGCGCGAGTCCAACTTGCACTTAACCGGTTTTTTTATTCTTAGTAATCCCTGATAGTATAAGCACAAATCAATAAAATAAATCCATGATTCATGATCTCGCAAAAGAAGTTTAATGTACCTACGATTATAGTAAAATCATTGAAGTATAATTGGGATACACCAAAAAGAATAACTGGTTGCTTATACATTTTTATTCGAAATAATAGCCTTTTCTAAGGATCTTATTTGAAGTTAAGAATGTTAAGATATTTAAGATATTTTGCTATTTATGTACAGCTGCGAGCAAACAAACTCGAATTGTGTTAGAATTCATTTTGATGATATACTTTATAACGTAACTCTGCCGTCCGATCACTAAAAGGCCGTTAAGTGAAAAAAACAATTTTTGAGATATGAGCAAAAAAGGTGATAACTTAATTTTCTAAATATTTTAAAGACTTATTACGTTTTTTGAAATTGATAATTATTTGTCTATTTTTGCTCTATCCATCAGTGTCGGAAATATATTAATAGGTTCTATGGTATTTTTTTTATAAAGGTTTTTACGCTTTAGCCTAGCATTCTTCTATTAAAAAATAATATATTTACAACTCTTAAAGACGGCTGGCTGAACTGTAGCCGCTTTTAAGCGTTGTAATATATTGTAACTGGAGGACTGTGGCATTACAGCCCACAGTTACAAATAATACCACTACTAAATAACGGTTAAGTTACTTAACCGTTTTCTTGAATTGTAACTAGTAGAAGTAACTATCATCAAAACTTTGAACAAAAGCGTTAATGACCTTAAACTGTCTTTATCATGGTGTCCTTAGAAAGCAAAATACAAACACAACTACAAAAAAAAGGGTTTTATAAAATCCAATCAATGCTAACCGTGTTTTAGTGTAGCAATACTCCATCGTAAACTGAACGCATTGAGGTAAATAGACGGTTAGGTCTCACTTCTTACTTGTAACAATAACAAGAATTGTGGTCAAACATGTTTATTATTGCTATAGAAGTAAGTGAAATTTATTATTAAAGTAGGATATTTAGTATTTATTACTAATAGTACACTTCTTCGTTGATAAATCTTTTATTTCTATAATTGTTACAAACAAATCTATAAAATTAGGCAAATATTCGATAAAATAGCTAGCTTTACTAAGTTGACCTCACAGACGCATGCCTCTCTGTTGTATATACAGGCATTTCATACCAGAATTGCATTTTATGAGGTGGAGTCATATCATCCAGTGCTTTGATGATAGAGTTTTTCCTATGCAGGGGTGTTATTTTTTCAAAAACAACGGACGGTTGGACGGACTAGCGAAATCGCAGCGGCGAGTTAAAGTAATCCCGTCAGAGTGAACAAAACACATTTTAGCGCGTGCATTTTCAATTAAGCCGCCTTATACGTTCGATCCATCGGCAGAAATCATGCTGATAAATTGAAAATTGAAAACCTTTCTCAAACTAAAACAGGTATTAAATTCCTTGACAATAAAATTAAATAATGAAGAATACAAGCTATCTGGATCATCCGGGGTACACGGCATTAACTTAATTGTTTGGTGGCCTTAGCATTAAACAAGTGCATTCGATTTTTAGAAACTGGCCTCAGTATAAAATCTCGAAGAGAATTGACAGTGTTCCCTTAAAATAAGCTTGTCGACCGCAGTGGTCCGAACTTAACATATTAACTATAGATTTCTGAATAGGGTCAAAATGACTAAATATATTATCAATACACGTTGCACTAGTTGCTGTGGTAGGTGTGTGTAGTTACTCTGGTAGGTTCATAAATCAGATTTACTAAATTACATACATACATACATACATAAACTCACGCCTTTATTCCCAGAGTGGGGTAGGCAGAGCTACAGAATTTCCAACAACTATAAAAACTTTTGATAACTCAGTAACCACATTTTGCACACATTTTGTACTAAATTAAAGGATCTAAAAACGATCGGCAAGCTAATAGACATGGGCGATTTTTCGAGTAAATTAGCATTATAATCTCCACTCACAAATATACACTTCTTGCTTTTAAAACACAACTAAAAACATTTCCTAAAACGCTCTCAAATACGAGTAGTTTGTAATCCGCTGAAGGGGGTCTTTATACGCAAACAATAATAAAATGCTCCATTTCAATACACGCAATTTCAATGTGACGTTCAATGGACTTCATAACAATATCCTTACGCTCCTTGCATTTAATGTAATTTTTGACAATTATTAAGAATCCCCCCGCCTGCAAGATTGCCTAGCAAACATGCTAACTATGTTGTGATTATTAAAATTAAACATGCACTCATAACCTTTAAGCCAATGCTCAGTAACACATAAAACGTGTATATTAGTACTGTCAATAAATAAACCAATTTCAAGTTCCTTACTAGAAAACCTCTGTATATTATGATGAATAATATTTATTACATTACAACCAAATTTATTTGTAATGCTCGTCGACCTGCGGGCAGGCACGGGGCCGGCGCGGTGGTCGCCGCGGACGACGGCAGCCGCGGACGACGGCAGCCGTGGCCGTTGTCGAAGCTGTCAGTTTAAATCAACTGGCAGCTCCGGCGCAGAGCCGGTGCTAATAAAACTCAGCGCAGGCTCCGTCCTACAGTTATCGCTCGCTATGCCAGTCATAACGGGGTCTAATATGTGATGTATCTTGGTTACAGATCAGGGTAGTGATTCTCTCAACAACGACGGTCAGACGGACGAACGAGTGAATGTCCAAGCGGTGAGTTTAAGTAGTCCCGTCAGTGCGTACAAAACATATTTTAGCGCGTGCACTTTCAATTTAGCAGCATGACTTTTGCCGATGGATCGAACGTATAAGGCTGCTTAATTGAAAATGCACGCGCTAAAATGTGTTTTGTTCGCTCTGACGGGACTACTTAAACTTGCCGCTGCGCGCTGCGATTTCGCTCTTCCATCCAACCGTCCGTTGTTTTTGAAAGAATAACACCCAAGAAATAAACATAAACAGTTATAATTATAACACAGGGCTTTTCCCGGACAGAATCAGGTAGTCAGATTCTAAATGTAGCCACGTCAATCACGGGGGTACTTAAAACGAAACAAAGAACCACATAGAATGACAATTAAATAGTAGTACAACAATAGTAATAGCGTTTAAAAAATATATTTATTTTCTACTTCAAATTTACATTAAATACGTCTTAGTGAAAAAAGTTATGTTAAGACACGTATTTTCTGGCAGTATTTTTTTATAATGAGTCCAAATTCGATGGGTCTACGTTAAGTACAACGGAGCTCATGTTGCCGTCGTCGTCCGGCTCTAGACCAGCGTCGCTATTGCCTAACGCACTCGTAATCTCAATTGGCTTCGAAGCGGAACAATTGTTTTCATATTGTATGCAGAAAAGCCTTCGGTTTTTAAAATGAAAATAATTGCGATTGCCCCTCTGTTCCAAGATACCCTATTACTGTATTATCATCAAAATCTCATAAGTATACCAAATTCCAGCTCAATCGAACACTGGGAACTGGTTCAAAACTGGTTTACAAGATTTAAGCTAAGTAAACATACAATACCTAACTTCATAATTATATAGTAATGTAAAGTTAAATAATCTAACAAATAAACTTTACAAGCAAACTAACCACAAATGTAATAAAACTTATTATTTTAATACAAATTGCTGGCTAAAACTCTTACCTTGCCTTCGAAGTCGGCGCGCGGTTGACCCTTTGAGTCGCTGAAGTTTGCCGTTTTTTAGCATTGTAATGCCACTTAACCGTTTTATAGTGTTGCATCCATTGATTGTTTTTAATGGATTGTCTAAACTTGAAAACGGTGACTGTCTTTAAGCGTTGTAAATGTTTTTTACACCTATGTGTTCTACTACGACGCAACAGTTAAGAACCTTTAACGATGTTTTAGAGAATTAGCATTTAGATAACGGTTTTTTAAAATTGTACCCCCTGACGAAGCTTGCATAAAATAAATTGATAAATCACAGCTAGAGTAGGATAACTGTTTTAAAGTGAAGTTCGTTGCAGTAACCGTGTTTTAAGATTGCACTGAGAATCATTTGTAGCTGTTATCAACACAGTTATTTGCCTTTAAACGTGCTTTAGTGTCGTGACGTAACTTAACCGTTTTTAAGTATTGAAATATCCAAAAAAACCTTAACTTAGCCGGGTACGGGGTCCCCATATCTCTGAATCTATAAATGATAAAAAATATTGGCCTACAGTAGTCGATAGAGAAAAAAAATCTCTTACGCGCTATATATAAAACTCAAAATTGACAAAATGCTACTTAACGGTCTTTTAGTGATCGGACGGCAGAACTAGCAACCCGCCCTCGCTTTCCTTCGGTTAGAGTTTTCTATAACACTCGTACCTTCCGGCTGATTTGACACTATTCCCAAAACACTTACTATTCGTTAACAGTTCATTCATCATTCACTAGTCGTTAATAGACCCTAATTTCAAAATCACCTTCTCACAAAAGCCTCTTTTTTCAATGTAATATCAGACCATTGGAACCTTGACCCATCATAGAACTGTGTCACAGAGACGTTATGATTCAAGTCATAAGAAGTGTCAAACAAATTGTTTTATAATGTCACTGTGACACCGTTCTATGGTGGGTCAGGGTTCCATTGGGCTGATAGTACTATCAGCCCAATGGAACCCTGACCCACCAAGGAACGTGTCAAAATACTCTATTCCCAAAATACCCTAAAAGGGCTACACCTAACAGTGGCGAAATAACCTAATGTCATAATAGCTTATTCACTGATATTCCTTATGATGATAAAAAAATAAAAGATTTAAAGCAAAGGTCCGTGGACATAGTATGTAAGAAAAACTTATACCATACAAAACTAATAGATCGAGCTTCAAGATGCACAAAAGACCCAAACCCGTTAGCTTCTACAATGATAACGATGGGAAGAAAATACCCCATCTCGATAGAGAAAGACCTCTGCATAAAGTACAAAATCCCAAATAAATGTTTATGTCAAAACAAGAACATTATGGAGGATTCGCATAAATATAACAGAATTCTGGCTAGCACAAAGAGTGTGGATTGGTGGGTCGCTCACAGCAGTCTGATGTCAGAAGACAACAAGAAGGTAGCAAATATTCTCTTGAAGAACCCTAGGGAGGAGGTCAGATCCTATTATAGCAGGTCGTGGGGGAGTTCTTCTATCAGCTGGGGACCAGTGACCATACAAAGACAAATGGTCGCTACAAACAAGCCTATTGTCGATGTGCCTCCTCATCTGCGCATACCTCTTTTGAGAGAAGTCATCTTCCCTGAATATACCAATCCAAATTCTGCACTCTCGCGAGCCAGTGTTGCCAAGGCGAGGGATATATTTAACATGTCTATAGAATCCAAGATGAGCCTGTCTAGACAAACAAGGATACTAATAAACAGCATGGATCCTCAGGAAAAGTACTTACCCATAGTACCAGGCTTACCCAAAACAGACACAAGCATAAAGCATGCTCTCATCCACAATAACCTTGTAGTGACGAATTACCATCAAGAAGGGCCTCAATCCACAGACTTTCCCCATATTGAATTAAAGAACTTCGTAAGATGTATGCTCCACGAGGCCAGAATCTCCAAATTAGGGGTAGAAGATTTATTAGACATTTTTAAGAAATGCACTATCTCCGGAATGAATCATGTGCAATTATTAGACACTGTCATGTCCCAAACCGAGCCCGAATATCTATGGCTAAAGGCGTTGTACGAGAGGACCTCTTCGCTAGAGCATACTGAGGACGATTTCACCATTGTTTTTATTATTTAATTTAATACATTTCCTAGTTACAACATATGTTAACATTCGTAAAAACGTATACCGGACACTGATATACATAAATATCTAGAAAAATGGCTCCAGCGAAAGCAAAATCGATGACAAGTGCGGCGGCCGTTAACAGGTTGGTGGAAGTCATTACTAATTTAAATACGGAGATAACGGAGATGAAGAGCGACATAAAGTGTTGTCATGATTTAATCTGCGATCAACAAAAGTTACTCACGTACCAGCGGATACATCCAGATGATACTTGGCCTTGTCTCCACCAAACCTGGGCACACAACACTACACCCGCGAAGGATCTCACTCAATGAATCTGGCCCCCAAGGCATGGTGTTCTTGAGTGATGAGCAGCCACCTTCCTCTGTTGCCACCAACATCGTCACAGCGGTGCCGCCGCCCGCACCGACCCCTCCAGAGCCGGCGGGCCCGGCGCTTGTCCCCGACCCGGCGCTACAGGCCACAACAATGTCCCTCGCGCACTACTACATCGGCCTGTACTGCAATCACGCGCCAAGGCGTAAATTGTCCAGTGCCACCTGCTATGACTTCGCCTGTTGACGCAACTGCAGTACCAATGCAACCAGCACAGCCGGCCTCTCCACCTCAAGCCTCATCAGGTCTTCGAGCGGCTGCCCCCCGTGTTGTCAGCCTTCACGTTTTTAATTTAAGTGAGGGAACCACTACGGGGGACGTCGTCCGCCATGTCCAGGCCCAGATGAATATCCCGGCGCCCGTGTGCGAACAGCTGATCGTCACCCGCGGCAACTACACGTCGTTTCGCCTGGATGTGCCGGCCGAGAAGCTAAAGGTAGCCAGGAATGTTACAAACTGGCCGCAGGGAGTGCCTGTACGCCTTTTTAATGTTGTCGAGCCAAAAAACTTCCTAACAAAACGTGTCGCAACAAAACCAAAGTAGTCACTCAAGTAGTTGTTATTCACCAAAATGTACGATCTATTTGTGGCAAAACTTCATTATTAGACCTATTATCTAGCACGGAAAACCCGGACGTACTTGCATTTAGCGAAACTTGGTGCAAAAACAGTGAGATTGAACGGGTGAGGTTATGTGGGTACACATTAGCAAGCTATTACTGCCGAACGCGCATCGCCCACGGCGGTGTCGCGCTATATGTTCGCGACGGCATGCTATACAGACAGCGAAACGACCTGCAGAGCCTCTCCGTTCAGTATCACTTTGAATGCACTGCCGTGGAAATTTGTTGTTGTAAATTGATAATTATTGTTTTATTATAGAACTGGATTGGGTGACTTTAACATTTATTTAGAAAAATTAGAATTATTATTGACCAAGGTAACTGACGAAAAGAAAAGGTTTCTTCTAGTTGGTGATCAAAATGTGGATTATTTATCTCACAATTCTTTGAGACGGCGGGTAGAAGACGTATTAAGTTGCTACGGTTGTGCTAACACCGTTGATTTTCCAACTCGCGTGACTGCTGACTGTGTATCGTCCATTGATTGCGGCATTGCCGACCTCGCTCATGACGACTTAACTGTGTCACCAGTGGACACTGCCATAAGCGATCACAACGCACAGCGGTCTGCGGTATGAGATTGCTGTACGGCTTGAAAGTCCAACAAATGACACAATTCAACGTCGATTATTTAATGATGAATCAATTTACTCATTAGTATTTCTCGCATGATATGTAAATAAACCGTTTTATGGCACACCATGATATAAGGTTTGGGTTACACTATCGTATTATTATGGAACAATTTCTTAATTTATACTTCATTACACTTTAAACTTTTAGAAATAATTGTTGTATTTGTATGAACAAATTTCTCTTAGTATTTTCACATTTTTCACATTATGTGACAGTAAAATATTTCATGTAGGTACTATGAAAAATCCATAAAATTACTGCATGCAGTGACATGTATGGAACATTTGGACACGCCGTCGATGCATGGTGTGACAGATCTGGAACGTTTGGAAAAAACTGTGTATAGGCATATAGATTATCATTGACAGTATATAATATTTACAGCATACTTACGCAAAGATTTTCACACATAAAAATATTTTTTTCTTCGATTTTTGATTATATATTTTTTTTTATTGCAATATGTAAATGAAATAAATCCATTTTTCACGGAGAACAGCAACATTTGTATAAATCCCTTGGTAATTTCAAGTACAATGCCATCTAGTGGATTGTTACTGTGTTACACTTATATAGTGCCCTCTAGGTTTGCTTTTATACAAAAAAGATGTCGCTTCCTTTACATTATTTTTAACTACTAACGATTAAACTGGTTGTGACATATCTGTCACTGTATGCATTGTAGGGTTAATTCCAATTTTTTAAACATAGCCTTAAATTACGTCGTTGACAGTGATAGGTCCTTGAGCCAACAGTATCTCCGCAGGCACCTGCGTGACTCGGACGTGCCCGCACTCTCCCTGCCCATCGTCTCGAGCGACATGCTGGACCAGGTGTTGCGGTGTATGTTAAAAACGCGTAAAATTGCTGACACCCTGACATATCACTTAATATTTTATTATGTATTTGGCCGATTATTGGCAACGTATTAGTTAGATTATTTAATGAAGTTTTTGTTTCTGGTGTATACCCTGACGTACTCAAAAATACACGAGTGTGCCCGGTGTTCAAGGGAAAAGGGGACAAGTGTGACGTCAACAACTATAGGCCGATAACGATAGTTCCCACCATCTCTAAAATAATGGAGTCAATCCTGTCGTCACACATTATGAGCCACCTCGAAGAAAACGACCTACTGACGGACCGACAATTTGCGTATCGGCAGAAGATGTCAACGACCGCGGCAGCGTGTAAAATATTTGACTGCGTTGTTACTGGTCTGGATGAGAGGTACAAGGTAGCGGGTATCTTGTGCGACTTGTCCAAGGCCTTTGATGTGATCAATCATGGAATGCTCCTGGACAAGTTGCATCACTACGGCATCAACGATGTCAGCCACCGCCTACTCACGTCATTTCTGTCCGGGCGTCAACAGGCAGTCAAGTTGTCCGCAAACGGCAAAAGGATGCAGTCTATGACCGGAAGTGTGAGTCTTGGGATCCCTCAAGGGTCGGCACTCGGAAACACACTATTCCTGATTTACATGAATGACCTTCCGACGGCCATTACAGCTGGCTTGTCAGTGCTCTTTGCGGACGACACTACTGTCGTGGTTAGTGCGCGCACGTATGAACAGCTCGGGGAGAAAATCCATGTCGCGTGCCAACAGCTGCTAACGTGGTTTTCGGCTAGTGGTTTGATTTTAAACGTGTCGAAATCCAATACCATGGTTTTCTCAGGCCGGAGTATCTCCCTTCCTACGTGCGTCGCAAACACTCCGATGCCGATATGCAATGAGTGTAGGTTCCTCGGTTTCACACTTGACTCGTAATCTTAACTGGAAGTGCCATGTCGACAAACTATGCGATAGACTGAGTGGTGCAGTCTTTGCGTTGCGTAAACTCAAGAGTCTTATTGCAAATGCTGCATTAAAACAGGTATACTTTGCACACTTTCACTCCCTAATGTCAAATGGCGCGCTCTTATGGGGAAACTCCACGGATGCCAATAGGGTATTGCTTATGCAAAAACGTGCCTTACGCACGTTAGCTGGGGTGAAACCTAGGCACTCTTGCAGGGGACTTTACGTAACGTACCGCATACTGACGCACTACTCTGTTTATATTTTTCAAATATTAATGTTTGTAAGAACTAATATTTCCTCCTTCGCACGCGTTAATATTCTTGGCAAGGAGCTCCGCCACACCGGGCGTTTGAGAACAGTTCCCCGTCGCATGGCACTTGCGGGTAAGAACCCGCGTGTCATCGGTCCCACATACTATGAGCGTCTGCCCGCCAAACTTAAAGATGTACTATCTGACGAAGCATTTAAGCATCAGCTGAGAAACCTTTTATTGGATAATCCATTATACTCCGTGGATGAATATATGGAACTGGAAATGTAAATTTATTATTGTGTTAACTTTATTAATTCTTGTACCGACATTATATTGACATCGGACGAGAGACCATTTATTAGATGTGTAATTGTTGTTGTTATAATTATTTTTAATTTTTGTATTCTTTGATTATTAGTATTTATGTTTGACGATCTCAATGTAATTTCGTATTTTTTGACATGCAATGCAACTAATATTGTAACATTACATTGATGAATAAATAAACTAAACTAAACTAAACTCACAAAACCCTCTAGTCCCAAAATACCCTAAAATTCCATTTTCGTCAATTAATGCCACTTTTAATCGATTTAAACATGAGGTTCGCATATTAACAAATAAATAAGTCTAATAATTAGAAGCATTTTACTATGAATAAACGTGCGTGCGTTTTAGATTGATGTTTTGAAGGTAAACCTTTTTCCACTTTATATATTACGCCTTACCATTTAGCATTTAATACTAGGCACTTATGAAGAAAGACTGAAGTGTCAATACCACGTCAATACAATGATAAAAAACTGTATTTGCCGTATGGTATTGTTTCCTGTGAAATCAGTCATTCACAATGAGCAGCGAAATAATATTCATAAAAAATCAGAAAGGAAAACCTACCCTTATTTACCAAGGTCACAAATATAATTACAGCCACACCAATAAAAAAGGTGGTACTGTTAATTGGAAGTGTGCAAATCGATCCGAAAGTTGCTACGCATCGATAACCTTAAGCCAAGAAAAAGATGCTGTCCTGAAAAAGAGCGCTCATGTCTGCAAGCCACACCACAATCAGAACGTAAGAGATGTCGCCATTGATTCGTGTAAAGAAGAAGTGTGCAGGACAATGAAGCCGGTGAAACATATTTACGAAAAAAAAGTTATTGAATTGCAAGAGACCAACACTAACTTCAGTATGTGTTCGTATGAAGAGGTCAAAAGTTCGTTATATAGGTCGAGGCACAGGTTTTTAAATCAAAAAAGAACACAGAGTTCTCTCGGTTACAAGATGTACAAATACCGGCCATTTTACGGGAGAACTTCTTGGTTGTAGAAGACGGTGACATGGAAAAATTTGAAATTTTTTCGACAAATGTTGCTAAACAATACATAAAATCATCATCATGCTACAAATTGCAATATTTCGGGGACGGCACATTTAAGAGAGTGCCTAAACCGTTCCATCAATTATATACTCTGCATGTTGATGTGGACAGTAACAGTAAAACAACAAATGTTATACCAGTGATATTTGCATTTTTGCCAAACAAGACTGAAAAAACTTACCGCAGGCTATTCACATTACTTCGCACAAATTAACGCTTTGGAATCGATTTTCGAAAATTGCGAGCTCACGGGGTGCTTCTACCATTATAATCAGAAGAAGGAGGAAGGCAAAGTTTTTGAAGGTGAACTCATCCAGAGAGGGGCGTAAATTTGTGGAAATGTGTTCCTACTTACCGCTCTTACCCCAGTCGGAAATATACCTCCTAAGGCCCACCATACAACGAAATTTGTCAGTGGAATATGAATCTATTATGAATGAAATAAAGTAAGATTTATAATTTGATCAGTAGTCATAAAAACAAAAGAAATTCTAATTTAATTCCTTGGCATTAGATCTTTATTCCAATGGCCGTATTTTGTACTACTATTAGTACAATGAACCTCAGGAGGATAATTGTTGGGTGACGATAATAAGCCAATCTCCAGTGACAAGCGAAGTACTACAGTTTAAGTCCTATATGGAGAAGCAGTGGCTGAGGTTGGGGCCACAAAGAATAAGTTGCTGTACGGAAAAACATCGAAGCAACAACCCAGTCGAAGGCTGGCATAGGCGCCTGAATATCCGTCTACCACACAAGCCGACATTGATCCGCTTCCTATATAAAATAAAAAAAGAGGCCAGGTACCAAGACACTCGCATCAGCAATTCATTATTTAGCGGAGCAAAACGAAGACGATGCGATATAGTTTTCGACAAACAATATAAAATGCAATTAACGAATCTAAGCGAAGGACTTATTGATGCAACAACATTTTTAAATAATATCATCAAACTTAGGAAGCGAATGCTAGGAGTTACATTCGCTTTGTTATAAAAATAGAATGCAGAGTATAAGCATAGTTAGTTTGGCTACTGAAACCGAGAAAAAGGGCTTTTCGTTTTATTTTATTTAATAAATATATAATTCAGACATAAAAGATTTTCATTTAATTAGATACTGTAAGGAAAGTTTTTGGCAGATTGGCAGGCAGGGTTACAAGTTAAATTCAAAAAACACACAATAAATAAAAATAAAATATTATTAAAATTCAACTGATGAAAATTTGCAACCGTCACCTTTGATAATCAAACGTCAACCTCGATTTCAGGGATAAATAAACCTAAATAAAAAATAATTCTGTTTAAATCGATTAAATGTGGCATTAATTGACGAAAATGGAATTTTAGGGTATTTTGGGACTAGAGGGTTTTGTGAATAAGCGATTATGACATTAGGTTATTTCGCCACTGTTAGGTGTAGAGCCCTTTTAGGGTATTTTGGGAATAGAGTATTTTGACACTCATTCGTAATGGGACGCAGTCCACTTGAATTTGGGTTGATTCAGATTCAGATTCAGATTCAGATTTTATTACTCAATATAACACAGTATAAATTACATTACATGTCAAATTATATGCAGTTACATTGAGATCGTCAGAATTAGAATTAAATTATAATAGTAAAAATAATAAAAGTCAACATAAAAACAAAGTAGGTACATTACAAAATAGAGTTGTATCGAGAGTAGTGTACATTGAAAAAAGAGGTTTTTGTGAGAAGGTGATTTTGAAATTAGGGTCTATTAACGACTAGAGTGTTTTGGGAATAGTGTCAAATCAGCCGGAAGGTACATAAACCAGTATTTATTATACATATAAACGTTCCTCTTGAATCACTCTATGTATTGCTGAAAACTGCATTAAAATCCGTTGCGTACTTTAAAAGATCCCGAACAGAGAGCATGTAATGATAAAGTTGATAGATAAAGATGTCAGCTAAAAGTTCCAAAGCTTGACTGATACCAACAAATGATAATTTCGGCTTTAGAGCCGTTCCTTGCGGTCTGAAAAACCTGTTTAATAATACAGAACATACCTTCCAGAGGGAAGATTCAAATTATTTATATTTTTTCGTTTGAGTAAAAATTGGATCATGCTGCCAATTTCACTCCAAGCTACGATTTGTTAAGTAAGTAAATTTGATGTGTATTTAATTAACATTTTTCGAACAATTAAACTTATTTGACATTTCTAACTGTCAAATGCCCGCAGATATAATTTTGAATTATCCGTTAATGGTAAAAATTACTCTAATTAAAAGATATCTTAATTAAGGTGAAGGATATTCAAAAAGTGGACCAAATATTCTCGTGCAAGCTTCATACGAGCTATTTTAATCGGGATCTTAATATTATTTATTTAATTAATGGCGTCTACATAATAACCTAATTTTGCCAATGTCAAGTATATGTAAGCAACGTTGTACGGTGAATCCTGTCTTGTCGTCGAAGTCTTCCAGTCATAGTCGTTATGACCCTTGAAGATGGCGAGCATCCACTTCATTGCCTTGGTGTGACCGATTTATTTTGTTTTACTACTCTATTAATTTTTCTACTACTTATATGACATATTCTCTTATTACTTAAATCAGTGTTAATGTGGGCAACCGCTGTGTCTTCGTTCGTGTGTCACGTTGGCGCCACTGAAAATCGTATAGTGCTGAGTGGTGTCAATTTCGACGTCAAGAAATCACACATGGCAACATTATGCTACAATTGTATTTTCTTTTTCTTTATTGTTTAATTTTGTTTCTGTGTTGCCATTCTGTTCAATTTAATCAGTGTTTTAATTTTTTCTTGTGATCGTCGAATAAATATTTATATTTTCTTGACCGCTAACTCATTTGGAATCATCTTTTCACTGTTATTTTATTCAATGCAAGTTCTTCATCAATGTTACTAGTTATCCCACAAAACTGCCCTGGATGGATGTTTTCAGAATGACAGCCAGTTGAGGACCCAAATCGGGATTTTAAAACTAGTAAGTATTTCTGCGATTGTACGACTGATTTTTCTTTAGAGATAAGGCGATGATCTGATTGTTTGAGTTTCAGGGAAAAAGGATACTTTCAAGAAGAAGACCAAGCATAATGCCAATTTATCCTGAAGACTTACGAAGTGATAAACTAAATAATGGCGATTCCATTAATGACAAGAATTCTTAACTCCCCGAGCAGCTGACGGTTCTAGAAGAGAATATGTATACGAACACGTAGCTTCTTTCGTTTTATTTTTTTATGGCATTGAGAAGACAAACAAGCACACAGGCCACCTGATGGTAAGTGGAAACTGTGACCCATACACATTCGCATTCACAAGACTGCAATGAAATCCTAAGATTGCAAATGCGTTGCCAACCCTGAGGACTGATGGAATGTCCTCTTTTGTCTTTTCCTTTCTAAAAAATACACATACTGGCCACTTACTTCCGATATCAATAGTGTCACTAATTTATTTGTTCGTTACAATTTAATTCCCCATAGATATAAAATTTATTAAAACGTTAAAAGGCAAAGATTCTTCGCTTATTGATATATACTACTCTGTCAAGAAAGTACCGGGAAAAGATCAATAATACACAAACTGTTTGTTAATCATCTAAATTTATTTTATCACCTTCAAAGTATGCTCCTTCAGAAACGATACACTTACGCCAACGAATAATCCAATCATCAAAACATTTTTTAAACGCTGTTTCCGGAATTGAATTCAGTTCTCGGCGCGAATTCTCCTTTATGTCTTCTACCGATTGAAAACGGGTGCCACGAAGTGGTAATTTGAGTTTAGGAAAAAGAAAGAAGTCGGCAGGAGCCATATCTGGTGAATATGGTGGTTGCTCGATGGTATTTGTTGAGTGTTTGGTCAAAAATTCTTTCACAATGATGGCCTTGTGCGAAGGCGCATTATCGTGGTGCAAAATCCAAGAATTTTCATTCCACAAATCTGGCGTTTTTCGTCGAATTTGCTCTCTTAAATGCCGCATAACGCTCAAATAATATTCTTTATTTACCGTTTGACCTTCCGGCAAGAATTCCGAGTGCACAACACCGCGATAGTCAAAGAAAACAGTCAACATGACTTTGACTTTTGATCGACTTTGGCGTGGTTTATTCGGTTTCGGTTCAGTTGGAAGGCGCCACTCCGAAGCTTGTTGACTAGTTTGCATGTCAAACTCGTAAACCCACGTCTCGTCACCAGTAACAATGCGTTTCATGAATGTTGGGTCGGAATTGACTCGTTCTAGCATGTCCTCAGCGACTCTCATGCGATTGAGTTTTTGGAGAAAATTCAGGTCTTTTGGGACTAGCCGAGCGGTAACATGTTTCATACCCAAATGATTAGTTAAAATAGTACGGATCGACTCGTGAGATACAGAAAGTTCGGCGGCTATCTCTCTCAAAGTTGAATGAGGATTTTCAGTCACTATTTCCTTCACTTTTGCGATGTTAACTTCAGTTGCAGACGTTGATGGCCTACCAGAGCGAGGCAAATCTTCCATCACATCTCGACCGCTTTTGAACGCTTTGTACCACTCATAAACACGTGTTTTTGATAAAGTCGAATCACCGTAAGCCTTCTGTAACATTTTCAGTGACTCCGAACACGAAATTCCATTGGCGATGCAAAATTTAAGACAAACTCTTTGTTCAATGTTTTTGTCCATTATGAAATTCGCAATACACACTAGATATGATATAACTAAAAACAGCACTGTATTTAATATAAATAACAGATGCAACTCAAACTCCGCGCCAAAATAGAAAACAGTTGTGCCAATCTAACAACAACAAAAAAAACAAAAATTTGAATTTGGAACCATAAACAAATCATCACGCGAAAAATAAAAGTGGTTCATCATGCTGGCGTTGTATAAAATAAGATTATGCCGCATCGGTTACTTTGGATAAGGACAAAAGCAAAAACTTAAGAGCACCAAAACTAAATGTGTATAGCCTGGATGCTAACGAAAAAAACTGTCGTGTCTATGCGATTGTTTTGATTTCTGCTGTGTAATTTTTTATAATAAATAGTTTTTTTTTTTTTTTATAGATTCATGCATATACAACAATGGCGGCGAAGAAAGAAGAACTAACGCGACTTAGGCCCGTATTTATAAACTAATCTCAACTCTAATGCTCGTCTTGAGATGTGTCAAAAATGACAGTGTTCTATGGTTTGACGTTTACTTTGACGTATCTTGTGACGCGCATCTCAGCCAAGATGAGTTTATAAATACGGGCCTTACTCGCTTACGAACGTCAATACGCGGCCAAACTGCATCAGCAACTAACGCAGCTACAATCTCCCACCGAATATGAAGTAAGCCAAGCGTGGAAAATTACGAAAGAAAATTTGATACCCATCAAAGCGAAATAGAATCGCATTCACCAGATATTGAGACGCAAATCGAAGAACGTCATTCCACTGAAAAAAACATGGTACAGTTAAAACTTAAGTTACACAGCCTACGCCCGTTAGCATCGGGGGTACCCTCGACTTACGTCAAAATAACGTGAAAATACGCCCGTGGCTATCCACATATCTAATAGTACATTGTGCATCAAGGGCGGTAAGAAGAGGATGACTCGAGTTTGCAATCTCCTTACTGCCCATGATACACACAATGATTTTCATCACATTAGCGAGGAAATAAAAAACAAATAGAAAAAAAAACCTTTTCTTTAGATTTCGCTGGCAGCAAATCATTGTTGAGTAGTTGAGCCGCATTTAACAAATCAGGTGGTGTTGATATCACTACAGATTCTTCCGATGAGGAAGTCATATTTAGTATGTTTTTTTCGTATCTTTAAACAAAATACGCTTCGGAAACAACAATCAAACAAAATTAAACGAACTCGATTCGCTAAGCTAAAAGAGTTTGACAACTTTTTTTTAGTCTTCCACAGATAATGCCTAGAATTGCTTTTTTTTTTAACTTGACAAATACAGGCCATTCTGCCAGATTGTACAAATTTTCAAAATGAAATTTAATATAATAATTGCAAATGTCTCTGAAATAATGGTAAAATATAGAAATATAATGCAGACAAATGTGCCGTATAAGTTTAATTAAACAGTAAAATTAGTTTGTAGCCAAATTTTGAATATAGGAAATAAACCTTGGCTGATTTTACACCTCCTTGGTCTGAAATGATGTACAAGTGGAGTCTATATTTTAAAACTAAACTCATAACTCCCTAGGGAGTTATGAAAATCTATAACTCCCGCGGGAGCTAAGTCGGCTATAACTGCCCTAAACGCCTGCGTGTTATAAAACCCTTTCCGAGCAAGTGTGATGAAATAGTAGATTATACACCGAGGGGATGAAGCACAGTTTTATGTCACGGGCGCGATATTGAATCCTGAACGTAACGAAGGACTCCAGATTTAACTCCCGAGCGCAGCGAGGGAATTAAGAAGAGTCCTGAGCGCAGTGAGGGGTTCAAGCGCGCCCAAGACGAAAACAGCTTTATCCCCGAGGTGTACTCTACTTTTCTCACCTTTTGCGAGACAATAAAAAAGCGAGTCTACTAAAAACAGCGTTTTATTATAGTAAATTAAAATTAAAAGTGAAAATTGATATTTGATGTTTTCTTCAATTTTGATATATTTATTTAAAACTTTGCAGTTATCACCAATGTATTTTATTGCAGCGTCTTACAATTGTTATATGTCTCTTGGTGTTGAATGACACAACTATTTAATATAATCAGACTTTATTAATATTATAGGATAATTAGGATACAAGGTAAGAGTCGACGTGTGTGTCGGGCGGCGGCCATGACGTAAGAGAGAAAGAGACCGTCGGTAGAGCGAGATAGCTAACAACATAAAGGTAGACACAGATAAGCTATCTAACATCTTCCCTTTTTTAGAAGACGAAGATTTCAGGGTTTTAAGGTAAGTGACATTTACATTTATCGGCTAAAATTGTAAGACCATGAAACCTTTTACAAAACGAAACGTAACTGTCAGACTGACATGACGTATGACATATTGACAATATAACCTAAGACAGACGAGTAACTATTTTAATTTTACAAGTTAACATCGTTTACATTATATAATGAAAATACACACTTATTCTAAATAACGTGCTGGCGTTCTAATTAATCTGCCACTACGCGACGTTCGTGACATATTGTTAGGAACGACAGGGACATTAACATTTTGATTAGCAATTGTGTTACTAACATTTCCTTTGTTTTCAGGTACAACCTCGGATGCCTGAGATGAGTGTTTAAGAATATGCTGACGATTACGACGAAATTCTCCGTGCGGGGATTTTATAATAAAGCTACGCGGCTCGCTACAAGCTTCCGAAATCATACCAGGAACCCAAACACTATGTGGTTTATGTTTGAAATACACTGTATCACCCTTGCAAACTTCTGGTAACGACTTTGAATGTTTATTATAATAAAGCGTTGAATATGACTTTTGTTTATCTATATTATCTTTCAACAATTTATTATCAACTAGTTTAGGTGACAGTTGTGAATCACAGACTGGAATTTTGGATCGTAAGTACCTTGACATAGATAGTTGTGCTGGTGAATAACCTGTAGTATTCTTAGGAGTATTTCTATACATTAATAATGCGTAGTAAGGATCAGTGTTGTCTGATTTACATTTTCTTAGCATTTGTTTGATTGAGCCTACACTTCTTTCCACCAAGCCATTTGATCTGCTTAAATAAGGACTTGAAGTAGTGAAATGAATATTCCACTCTTTAGTAAAAGTTTTAAATTCTTTACTGGAAAATGGAGGACCATTGTCAGACACTATGACTTCTGGTATTCCATGTCTTGAAAATATGGACTTTAATTGAGCAATAATAGTTTTTGCGTTTGAATTATTGTTCAATAGTGCTAGTTCTACATACTTAGAATAGTAGTCCACCACAATAAGGTATTTGTCATTGTCAAAATCAAATAAATCAATACCGACTTTATTCCATGGCAGTAATTTATATTCATGGTGAATAATTGGCTCTTTACTGTTATTTCTAGAGTACGTCAGACAAGTAGGACAATTGCTCACAATTTTTTCTATATCATTATTGATATTTGGCCAATATACAGTTGACTTGGCTAGACGTATACAGCTATTGATACCTTGGTGACCTTCATGTGACAATTTTAATACATATTCTCTCATAGACTCTGGTATGACAATTTTATCAGACATAAAAAGTAAGCTATCTATGACACTTAATTTGTCTTTTAATGAGAAATAAGGCTTTATAGAATGACCAACAGACTTTTTATGTTCTGGCCATCCACATTGACAATATTGAATAACTTGGCTCAAAACAGGATCTTGACTAGTTAGCATTTTAATTTCACTTAATTTTTCTGAACTAACAGACAAATTTGATATGACAAAGTTCACATGTAAGTCTATATCATTTTCGAGGTCGAGTAAAGCAGATTCATTCAACGCTGCTCTGGACAAAGTATCAGCAATATATAGAAAACGACCAGGTTTATATACAACATTAAGATCATATGGCTGAAGACGGAGCATAATTCTCTGTAATCTGGCTGGAATGTCATATAAGGCCCTTTTAACTAATGTAATTAGTGGCTTATGGTCTGTTTCTACTATAATTGACTTGCCATATACATATTGATGGAATTTAGTGCATCCAAATAGTATTGACATAAGTTCTTTCTCTATTTGGGAATAGTTTTGTTGACATTTTGTAAGTGAAGCTGAGGCATATGCTATAGGCTGCTTCTCATGTGAGATGACAGCTCCAAGAGCATCTTTTGAAGCATCAACTGACATAATTATTTCTTTATTGGAATCATAGTAAGTGAGTACTGGTGCAGAACTAATTAACTTTTTAATGTGATTGAACTCAGCCTCATGTTGTTCCGACCATGACCAGTCTATTTGTTTTGACAAAAGTGTTCTTAAGAGACTATTCTCTTTTGACAAATTGGGAATGAAGGGACTAAGATAGTTGACCATGCCCATGAATCTTTGGAGATCATTGACGCAAGTTGGACTGGGCATGTCACAGATGGCTTTAACTTTATTTTGGTCGACTTGTACTCCTTCCTGGCTGAAAATATGACCTAAATATTTAACTTCTGGGGCACAGATTACAGTCTTATCTTTATTGAATTTAATATTTATTTCACGAGCTCTGTCTAAGACTTTTTGTAGAGTCTCGTTGTGCTCCTCTAGAGAATTGCCATAAATTAAAAAATCATCCATCATAATTTTTACATTATCTATGTCACTAAACCTATTCACCATTTCCCTATGGAAAATTTCTGGTGCTGCGTTTATACCAAAGGGTAACCTGACAAATCTATAACGTCCAAAAGGAGTTATGAACGTGCACAGTTTAGATGAATTCTCTGACAGACTGAGCATCCAAAAACCTTTGTTAGCATCTAAGGTAGTGAAAAATTTTGCACCTGCTAGGTCTGACTTTATTTCGTCCAGAGTAGGAAACTGATAATGAGATCTCATAACTGCCTTGTTGAGTTTACGAGGATCTATGCATAGACGGAGCTTACCGTCTTTTTTAGTGGTTAAGACAAGTGAACTCACCCACTCTGTAGGTTCGTCAACACGACGAATTATATTGTTCTTCTCTAGCTCGTCTAACTCTGCCTTTAAAGAGTTTTTTATATTAAATGGCACACGGCGACATGCATCTATGGATGGGACTGCGTCAGGTTTCAAGGTCAGGTCACAACTGAAATCCTTGAGACAACCTATACCTTGGAAGAGGTCACTGTAATCAGACATTAAATGATCACATATATTCAATTTAACATTATGAACCCTTTTAATAAGCTTCAATGTCTTACATGAATCTCGACCTAATATATCTTGACCATTGACATCTACAATATGAAAAGTTACACTATAAGTGACATTTTTATGACATATTGGCAAAGTACATTGACCCACAGTGGGTATGTTGTCACCACTGTATGTCGACAATTTGTGACTACTCTTGGAAATTATATCTTGGTCCAATTCAAGTTTGTTGAACGTTTTTATTGACATGACATTGGTATCAGCTCCTGTATCTAAAAGGAAGTTAACTTTGACATTGTTTATATTTACATCAGCTCTCCATGAGTCTGACGTTACATTATTTATGTGTACAGTGCCTAGAAAATAAGGTTCATTATTTTCAGAATTTAAAACAACTTGTACCTTTGAATTGCGACATACTAAAGCAAAATGGTTGTATTTTCCACATTTTTTGCATTTGACTCCCTTGGCTGGGCACTTGTATCTATGGACTTGACCACAGCGACCACATACATCTTGCTTGGCAGCGAATGGTGTTGAACTCCTGGGTCTAAATCTTGAAGTAGTTGACTGCTGACTGTTGGGAGGTCTCGAGTGTCTCTGTTGACTATTTGATGACTGGACTCTACCTATGAATGTATCATCTAATGACTTTGCCTGTATTTTGGAGGTCTCAATTGACTTGGCCAATTCTATGGCATCTTGAAGAGTTTTAGGCTTCTTGACTAAGATGGTTTCTTTGACATGATGGTTCTTGTGATGCAGGTTCCAACTAAACACATCGCGTAGAAGGCTGTCTTGCAGTGTATCGAATTCGCACTGTCTCCCAATATTCTTGAGGTCTGTGACATAGTCATCAATAGACTCGTCCGCTCCCTGGCGTCTATTGAAAAGTTTGTGCCTTTCCATTGTTATATTGGTCTGCGGTGTAAAATGCCGTTCAAATTTCTCTATCAAAGTATTGAATGAAATTTTGTCCATATCGATGTCAAACGAATAGAATATCGTAAGTGCTTCGGCTCCAATGTAATGTAGAAGGATAGCTACTTTACGTTTATCTTCTTCGGCCTCCAGGTTGCTAGCCCGTATGTATATTTTTAGTTGCGTGATCCAATGTTTCCACGTTAATGCCATATTGGAATTGCTTGTGTCTAGTGGTCCAAGCATCCCTGTCCCAAAGTTTATATGTTGATGTGATTGCACGCCATCACGCATGCGAGGCGGAATCGTTTCATCTGAATCGACGCTCATCTTCGTTTTACTTACTTGTCGATACTTAAGTTTCTTCTGACACCATGTTATATGTCTCTTGGTGTTGAATGACACAACTATTTAATATAATCAGACTTTATTAATATTATAGGATAATTAGGATACAAGGTAAGAGTCGACGTGTGTGTCGGGCGGCGGCCATGACGTAAGAGAGAAAGAGACCGTCGGTAGAGCGAGATAGCTAACAACATAAAGGTAGACACAGATAAGCTATCTAACAACAATACTCGCGGCTTTTGTTTAATTTCAAATGTGTTCCATTCAGCTTGCCGTGGCCAGCTCGATTTTAGAAAATGTTCGATTTTCAAATTAGGTTAGACGCGGCGGTGGCGGCGGCGCCGCGCCCGGCCTTCGAGTATAGTTGATCTTTTATTACGAAATTAGACTTTAAGGCCATTGTAATAAGAACTATGAAAAGTGAAAATATTACAACCCAGCGGGTTATAATGAGATTCAGTACAACATTACACCCCGGCTAAAGCCAAGGGCTTTAATGATTTGGTTTGCGTAAGGTTTGCATGATATGTAATTTGGCATTGTCGAGCAGGTGGTGTGAAAAATAAATTAAATAAATAAATTAAATAAATAAATTTTCACACCACCTGCTGCACCTACTCAAATTTTCTACTCAGTACCTCTGTGATGTGATAGATCCGAAGAGTTAATTGTAGCCCCTAGATCACTTGTTTATAATGTCATATGAAAAATAGTAAATTCGTAGGTATGCCTATGGTCTGCTAGACCTAGACGGTTGGCTGGAGTTTTGGGCTTGATTATGGTCTTTAACGGTTCAAGTCACTGTGTCTGAGATAGATCCGAGAAGTTCCAGCATCTAGATCACTTACTTATATTTATCTTGATATTCGTCTCTGAAACCAGTGATGTCCTCTTCAAATCAGAGTATTAATTCGAGTAACATGGGTTTAAGTTTAACATTCGATAAATGTGGGAAATTAAAATATAAAAAATAATAAAATTGGACACCATACGCCCACAGGAAAAGGTTTATGATAAACCTATGTGGGTTTAACACAACATGGAATACGTAAGTTCAATTGCCGCAAACTTTTGAAGGTATTGTCATGAATGCAAAGCAAAAGTTTGTGGCAAATTGGTACGACAACCGGCTTCAAATGTTGATGTTGTAATTAAATGTTTCATCGAAGGAATAAAACATAAAACCCAGCGCTCATACCAGGAAAAGAAGACAATTATGGGGTGTACGTCGCAAAAATCTGGCCGTCTGTATAATAAACGGATATCAAGATGGCGTAAGTTGGCAATGCAAAGAAGCCGGACGCGTCAAGAAAGCCGGCCATCTCAAGCAGTAAGGGGGGGGGGGGGAATCTCCAATATGTATGTTATTACCATGTAACGAAATGGTTCGCAAGGCCAAAGAGCAACGATTATTGGAAAAGTCCAATTTGCAGTTCGCAAATCCAGCGTAAAATTTATTAAAAATCACTAAACACGGAAGAAATTCTGGACGTATTCATCGTGTCGCGTTGCAATACTTGAATTTAATTGTGCATATTAGCGGCCTGAACCACTTCCGCTTTAAAAGATTCGATGCCGCAAAAGCCAAAACGCAGTATTAGAAATTAAGGCCACAGGTAGTGTCGCTAAACGAGAAAACAGCATCGCCCCATATGTTTTTATACCAGTGTATGCTCGTGACCGAGGATGGCAGCGTGCCTACGTTCCAAAAGGTTTCGGCGGATGAGTGGTCGCTCATTGCAGTTTATTTCTTGCATCTCACCATGTGTAGTAACCAAGTTTGGCTGGTCGCCGTTAATGGCAGTGGCTGAAATATTTGGAAATTGTTCCAACCTTGCTGACTACTCGCAAAGGTGTTACGCTGCTGTGACGAATAATCCGACGGTGTTACCAGCGACGTTTACCCGCCTAGACGTCTGCCACCTGGCAATGGTGTCGCGACGGCTTTCGGGAGAAAAGTCGCTAGTTCGACGATTTTACTCCTGATGCATAGGGAAAGCCAGTCAGGCCAAAAATATAGAAGACATATAGATCACTTACTCATAATTTTCATGATGCCGTTAATTGCAGATCGCAGTGGCTGAAATATTTGGAAATTGTTCCAGCCTTACTGACTACTTGCGAAGGTGTTACGCTGCTGTGACGAATAATCCGACGGTGTTACCAGCGACGTTTACCCGCCTAGACGTCTGCCACCTCTTGGCAATGGCGTCGCGACGGCTTTCGGGAGACAAGTCCTTAGTTCGACGATTTTACTCCTGATGCATAGGGAAAGTCAGTCAGGCCAAAAAGATAGAAGACATATAGATCACTTACTTATAATTTTCATGATGTCCGTCTCAGAAATCAGTGATGTCTTCTCTCAATCAGAGCATTAATTCGAGTAACATGGAATTAAAGTTAACATTCGATAAATATTTGTATATCACCAGAAAAATTGAACACCATACGCCCACAGGAAAAGGTTTATAATAAAGCTATGTGGGTTCAACACAACATGGAATACGTAAGTCCAATTGCCGCAAACATTCGATGGTATTGTCATGAATTCGAAGCAAAATGATACGACAACCGGCTTATGTTGATATTGTAATTAAATGTTTCATCGAAGGAATAAAACCCAGCGCTCATACCGGCAAAAGAAGACAATTACGGGGTGAACGTCGCAAAAATCTGGCCGTCTGTATAATAAACGGATATCAAGATGGCGTAAGTTGGCAACGCAAAGAAGCCAGGCGCGTCAAGAATGCCGTCGCCTCAAGAAAGCCGGGCGGCTCAAGAAAGCCGGGCGCCACAAGAAAGCCGGGCGCCTCAAGCAATGCCGTCGCCACAAAAATTGGACACCATACGCCCGCAGGAAAAGGTTCATGATAAAGCTATGTGGGCTTTAAATGTTGATGTTGTAATTAAATGTTTCATCGAAGGAATAAAACCTAGCGCTCATGCCAGGAAAAGAAAAGAATAACGGTGTTACGTCGCAAAAACATTGCCGACTATATAACAAATGGATATCAAGATGGCGTAAGTTGGCGAAGAAAAGAAGCCGGGCGCCTCAAGAAAACCGGGGCCTGAAGAAGCCGGGCGCCTTTAAGGAGTTTGGGAGGAAAAACCCTCCAATAGTTACCATCTAACGAAAATATGCGCAACGCCGAAGCGCTACTACAATTATTGGAAAAGTACGCGCAGTTCGCAAATCCAGCGTAAAACTTATTAAAAAATGCTGAACACGGATTTTTTCTGGATGTCCATGTCGCACAATACTTGAATTTATTTGGCCTGAACAACCTAAGTCTCGATGCCGCAAAAGGCAAAACGCAGTATTAGCAATTGACGCCACAGATAGTGTCGCTAAACGTGAAAATAGAATTGCCCCATACGTTTTTATACCAGTGAATGCTCGTGTGACCGAGGATGGCAGCGTGCCTTCGTTCCCAAAAGGTTTTGGCGGAACAGTGGTCGCTCATTGTCGTTCATTTCTTGCGTCCCACCAATTGTAGTACCTGAGTTTGGCTCGCCGCTGTTAATCGCAGGAATCGCATGTAATATTTGGAAAATGTTCCAGCCTTACTGACTACTTTGCAAAGGTGTTACGATGCCGTGATGACCGTGATGACGGCTTTCAGAAGAAGAGTCGCTAGTTCGACGATTTTACTTCCGATGCATAGGGAAAGCCAGTCAGGCCAAAAAGATAGAAGACATCTAGATCACTTACTCAGAAACCAGTGATATCTTCTTCCAATCAGAGCATTAATTCGAATAACATGGATTTGAGTTTAAAGGTGGCGACTGACTTGTAACATTTTGATGTAATGTATCACCTGCGGTCCTTATTTTATCGCACCCATTAGATAAGGGCCGCGAGTGAAAGCCGGCCATCTCAAGCAGTAAGGGGGGGGGGGAATCTCCAATATGTATGTTATTACTAGGGTTAGGATTCTCGTGGCATTTTTGGACAAGAAATGCAGTGGAGTCGTCATTATTTACTTTTTATAATTGAATGAATGACTGAATGGTACAAATCTTAACTTATGTAAAATTATACGTAAACGATTTCCATTAAATTATTTTACGACTCGAATTAAATTTTCCACTTACTCAAGCTACCAATCGCCTGATAATTTCATCAAATATTATACCTTTTTGGTTGACTAAAAATTATCTTCAAATAAAGTCAATCACTATGACATTTTTATATTGTCAATCTTGACAATTCACACAAATCGTAGTCTTATTAATTTTCGGAAGCAACACATAATTTACGAAACAATGTCGACGTGACCTTAAATAATAAATAAAATGAATTTTCGTCAAGTTAGAAGAATTTTGGGATGGATAGAACCATATGAAGAACTTGTATATAGCGAAGAAAGCAAAACTATATATTGTTCAGCTTGTGCAGTAAGTCTGACGCAGATGAAAAAATATAACGTGCTGAAACACATCAATAGTGCTCAACACCGAATGAAATGTGGCGACCAACATGACTTTGTTTATGACTTGTGCATATTTCTCATTGGGTGTAATATTCCTTGGAACAGGGTAAATCATCCGGAATTTCGAAAGTTTTTTGAAAAATACCTTTGTTGTAAATGTACAAATTATAAAAAGCTGCCGGAGCAAAGTGTTTTGAAAAAAAAACTATCTGTCAAAAATTTACGTGGCAATAATTGATAAAATAAGACTTGCAGTTTCCGACAGTAATCTATGGCTCACTGTGGACGAAACAGTTGACACTGTTGGCAATTGTGTCGTAAACGTTATCGTTAAGTCTTTGGAAGATAATTTGCAAAGACCGTATTTGTTAGCCTGTAAAGTTGTGACTCTAGTAAATGCTAATACAATTGCTTCTGTGGTTGACGACAGCTTAAGGTTTTTATGGGAAGAGAACTACACAGAAAATATAAATAAATTTTTGATATTCTGCACAGACAGTGCTGCGTACATGCTTGCCGCTGGTAAGATCTTAAAGAAGACATACACCAATGTTAAACACGTTACTTGTTTAGCTCATGGTCTACATAGAGTCGCGGAGCAAATTCGATCTGAACATAGTTTGGTAAATACTTTAATATCAAATGTAAAAAAAATATTTTTGGAATCGCCCCACCGCGTTCGACTTTTTAAAGAATATGCTCCAAATATACCATTGCCACCAGAACCGGTAATCACTAGATGGGGCACCTGGTTACAGGCTAGTTTCTATTACGCTACCTACTTTGAAGATATAAAAAACGTTCTGATGCAGTTAAATAGTAGAGATGCAATTGCTATCAGAAAAGTTCAAGCTTTATTTGGAAATGAACATTAGAAAAATAAGTTAAAATTTATACAAGATTGCTACGAAATTATACCAGATTCAATAAAACAATTAGAATGTACAAATATTTCAATAGATGAAAGTCTCCTAATAATTGACATTGTAACAAGTACACTGAACTCGCACGGAACTGAGACTGTGCGAAATAAGCTGGAATATGTACTGAATAGAAGTCCAGACTTTTACGAAGTGAGAGATATGGTAGATTTTGGAAATCATACTCAGATTCTAAAGCATGCTACATTAACATCGGTGGATGTTGAGCGATCATTCTCGACACATAAATTGGATTTTTAACAAGTTAAGAAATCGCTTTACTCAAGAAAATATGGAACAGATTGCCACAGTATATGCATTTCATAATCTTAACAATAATTTAACATCAGATGAGGATAACATGCAAGATTTTGAAACTTTAATTCCAATTGCTAATTATTCAACATCATAGATAGATAGTTGTGTTCAAAAACCTATTGGTTTACTCTAATACCTCACTTCCAGTATAGGATAATCAATTTATTTGTTTATAAAAAGTAATGTTACTTACTATTTTTTTGTCATTCATTATCATTCATTCATTCATTCAATCATAAAAGTATCTATAATAACGACTCCACTGCACTCTGTTCAAAATTGCCACCAAAAATCCCAACTCTAGTTATTACCATGTAACGAAATGGTTCGCAAGGCCAAAGAGCAACGATTATTGGAAAAGTCCAATTTGCAGTTCGCAAATCCAGCGTAAAATTTATTAAAAATCACTAAACACGGAAGAAATTCTGGACGTATTCATCGTGTCGCGTTGCAATACTTGAATTTAATTGTGCATATTAGCGGCCTGAACCACTTCCGCTTTAAAAGATTCGATGCCGCAAAAGCCAAAACGCAGTATTAGAAATTAACGCCACAGGTAGTGTCGCTAAACGAGAAAACAGCATCGCCCCATATGTTTTTATACCAGTGTATGCTCGTGACCGAGGATGGCAGCGTGCCTAAGTTCCAAAAGGTTTCGGCGGATCAGTGGTCGCTCATTGCAGTTTATTTCTTGCATCTCACCATGTGTAGTAACCAAGTTTGGCTGGTCGCCGTTAATCGCAGTGGCTGGAATATTTGGAAAATGTTCCAGCCATACTGACTACTTGCAAAGGTGTTACGAGGCCGTGATGAATAATCCGATTGTGTTACCAGCGACGTTTACCCGCCTAGACGTCTGCCACCTCTTGGCAATGGCGTCGCGACGGCTTTCGGGAGACAAGTCCTTAGTTCGACGATTTTACTCCTGATGCATAGGGAAAGCCAGTCAGGCCAAAAAGATAGAAGACATATAGATCACTTACAATTTTCAGAAACCAGTGATGTCCTCTCCCAATCAGAGCATTAATTCGAGTAACTTGGAATTAAGTTTAACATTCGATAAATATTTGAATATCACCAGAAAAATTGGACACCATACGCCCACAGGAAAAGGTTTACGATACAACTATGTGGATTTAACACAACATGGAATACGTAAGTCTAATCGCCGCAAACTTTCGAGGGTATTGTCATGAATTCGAAGCAAAAAGATACGACAACCGGCTTATGTTGATATCGTAGTTAAATGTTTCATCGAAGGAATAAAACCCAGTGCTCATACCGGCAAACGAAGACGATTATGGATATCAAGATGGCGTAAGTTGGCAACGCAAAGAAGCCGGGCGCGTCAAGAAAGCCGTCGCCTCAAGAAAGCCGTCGCCTGAAGAAGCCGGGCACCTTTTAAGGAGTTTGGGAGGAAAAACCCTCCAATAGTTGCCATCTAACGAAGATATGCGCAACGCCGAAGCGCTACTACAATTATTGGAAAAGTACGTGCAGTTCGCAAATCCAGCGTAAAACTTAGTAAAAAACGCTGAACACGGAATTTATCTGGATATCCATGTCGCACAATACTTGAATTTATTTGGCCAGAACTTCCGCTTTAAAAGTCTCGATGCCGCAAAAGTCAAAACGCAGTATTAGAAATTGACGCCACAGGTAGTGTCGCTAAACGGGAAAATAGAATCGCGCCATACGTTTTTATACCAGTGAATGCTCGTGTGACCGAGGATGGCAGCGTGCTATCGTTCCCAAAAGGTTTTGGCGGATCAGTGTTCGCTCATTGTAGTTAATTTCTTCCGTCTCACCATGTGTAGTAACCGAGTTCGGCTGGTCGCCGTTAATAGCAGTGGCTGAAAAATTTGGAAAATGTACCAGCCTTGCTGACTACTTGCAAAGGTGTTACGAGGCCGTGATGATAAATCCGATTGTGTTACCAGCGACGTTTACCCGCCTAGACGTCTGCCACCTCTTGGCAATGGTGTCGCGACGGCGGGAGAAAAGTCCTTAGTTCGACGATTTTACTCCTGATGCATAGGGAAAGCCAGTCAGGCCAAAAAGATAGAAGACATATAGATCACTTACTTATAATTTTCAGAAACCAGTGATGTCCTCTCCCAATCAGAGCATTAATTCGAGTAACATGGAATTAAGTTTAACATTCGATAAATATTTGAATATCACCAGAAAAGTTGGACACCATACGCCCACAGGAAAAGGTTTATGATAAAGCTATGTGGGTTTAACACAACATGGGATACGTAAGTCTAATCGCCGCAAACTTTCAACTTTCTTTTTTCTCAAGGGTTAGCTGGAAGAGATCCCTTAAAGGGATAAGTTCGCCTTTGTACATATTTCTATATTAATTGTATTGTTATGGTTTTTCTTTTGTACAATAAAGTGTTTACATACATACATACATACTTTCGAAGGTATTGTCATGGATTCGAAGCAAAGCAAAAGTTTGTGGCAAATTGGTACGACAACCGGCTTCAAATGTTGATGTCGTAATTAAATGTTTCATCGAAGGAATAAAACATAAAACCCAGTGCTCATACCGGCAAAAGAAGACAATTACGGGGTGTACGTCGCAAAAATCTGGCCGTCTGTATAATAAACGGATATCAAGATGGCGTAAGTTGGCAACGCAAAGAAGCCGGGCGCGTCAAGAAAGCCGTCGCCTCAAGAAAGCCGGGCGCCTCAAGAAAGGCAACCGGCTTTAAATGTTGATGTTGTAAATAAATGTTTCATCGAAGGAATATTTTTGTGTCGCCTGAAATTTATTTATTGGCGGTAGCTCGCTCTCGATAGTGAGTCCTTTGCCTAGCAGGGGGATACAAGTACGGGCTACCAAAAAAACAACGTAAGCTGCGGCCCTAGTATGGCTGCGTCTATATAGCGTGTCAAATGTGGAAAAAGCATCCGTCACTCTCGTACTTATTTACGTGTCAGAACGTGACGGCCCCTGATGTACTAAAATTAGAGACGCAGCCCTCGACTTCAAACGCGTTTCCCGATGGGGTTGGAAAGATCCCTTTTGCAGTAATAATAGCTACTTAGGGTCTAATCTATGTCCAGTGATTTAGGGTGGCGTTCACTATCAATCACAGAAGATGGCTATATGTGTATAGATAGAGCTCTCGGCCATGCTCACCGCAGGTAATGGCGAGTACACATAAGGCGTTTTGTAGCGCGCGCGTTGAAACTATATTCCATACCAATTGATTTGTACATACATACATAAGGTGGGGTAGGCAGAGCTACAACCAGTGTTGTCACATCTAATTTCGGGAAATTGGTAGAACAGGATCTAAAAATTTTTAGAAATTGGTAGAATTTTAAATGAAAATTAGGTAGATCTACCACCCGGTTTTTAATGATTAAAAATGCGTAGAAAATGTTTAAAATTAACACCAAACTTACCTAAAATGCCGTGAAATGCTTTGCTATCTGTCAGTATCAGCTGTCACTCACAAACAGCTTCTCATTTATTTTTATGTCACCTCAAACACAGATTATACAAGAAATTACAAGACAGGCTAAATTCGATAGCAAGTGACGTTTCGTTACACTACACGCATGAAAAAATATTTACAATCATAACATTTTGAAAAATATCAAAATTAGGTAGCTTTGGGGCCGTGGGTGGTAGATAGGTAGACAGGAGGCAAATTAGGTAGATCTACCAAAAAGTTGGTAGATGTGACAACACTGGGAAAAATAAAACTATAAACATGGCTCTATTCGATCTTATTAGTGCAGCGGTTCTACACGTGGACAAACGAATACCTATATGTGCAATTTACACTGATATGACCAAAGCATTCGATTACGTTGATCATTCAATACTTTTGAGTAAGTTGAATACCTATGGAGTTAGAGGCAATATTTTGAATTTAATTAAATCATATTTATCTAACCGAATACAATACACAGAAATAACCCGCATCTGCACCAAATTAAAACAGGAATTTAAGTACACTTCAAAGGCTATAAAAATAAAGTACGGCGTACCACAGGGAAGTGTGCTCGGACCCCTTTTGTTTCTCGTATACATAAACGATTTGCCAACATCTGTTAATTGTCCTATGATTCTCTTCGCAGATGATAGCACAGCTATTATAAAATGTGTCGAATCTAGTGAATATGAAAATGACATCAAAGTAGCTCTTAATGAAATTGTGACATGGCTCAACAATAATAATTTAATAATTAATCTTAATAAAACCAATACGATGCAATTTTATCAAAAAATATTAGTTAACAATTTTGACATCAACTATAGAGGTACGAGTACTAAAATAAAGAATGTTCACGAATGTAGATTTTTAGGAATTATTATGGACAGTAATCTAAAATGGAAGGCACAAGTCAAAGAAGTCAGTAAAAAAGTTAATCGATCAGCATACGTACTAAGGAAACTATCAAAAATAGTAGACAGAAAAGTGCTAATCAGTGCTTATCATGGGTTAGTGGCTTCAACTTTAAGATACGGTGTTATATTTTGGGGCAATTCAGTCAATAAAGATATTGTTTTTAAAGCACAAAAAAGGTGTATCCGTGCTATGTTGGGTCTGAAGCCTAAAGAGAGTTGTGTCCCTGCTTTCAAATCATTGAACCTTCTCACGTTGCCATCATTGTACATACTAGAAGTAGCGTTGTTCATTAAATGCAATCCCCATTTATTTGTGCTGGCCGCCCGCGGACGAGCGCGGCCCGCGCGCGCCCAGTACCAGCACAACCTGCGAGCTCCCGCGGGGAAAACGGCCCTTTTAGCCAATAGCCTACTCGGCATGGCCCCATCTATATATAATAAAATACCTAAACACATTGTAAATCTAGATTTAAAATTATTTAAGAAGAAATTTACCGAATTATTAATTACTAAATGTTATTATTCAATTGCAGAGTATTTAAATTAGACTAAACTGTTACATAATTAGAATTTATTTGACATGAGATATAATTTATTTATTTTTGTTTGTTTACTGTTCATAACATTGACTATTTGTAAAAGTACTTCGCATGCTGCATGCACACGGAAAATTTGTACACCTGCCTTTGCAGGTAAGACATAGCGAACGCAACCTGTAAAACAAATCACCATCACTGTATGTACCTACCTATGTTTAACAAATAAAGATTCTGATTCTGATTCTGATTCTGATTCTGGCTACAACCACATTTTGCACATTTAGGCTAGTTTACAATTGTTTTTTTTTATTTAGTAAATAATTTTAAAACCTCAAAATGCATTTCTGGTTGAAACGGCCGTATATGACAAGCATCAGTCGGTCTATTTGTATTCTCACCGAAAGAGCTTTTCATAAAAAAATACAAGATTAAAGAGAGATTTCTACCTCAAAACAAACATGAAGACAATGTTTAAGTATATAAATAAATAACATGACCATGCTCAACCTTCAAAAGTATGCGAATATCGAGTAATAATGGTAAATTGATGTTCTCAAACATGCTCGGAAATGTATGCGTTAATATCACGAAATCAAGACATGAAGTCTCTTGTTTATGGCTCCCTACATTAATGTACTAACAACCTAAGACCATTATTAACCGCAGCTCTAACTTTTTAAATTTGCTTACTAGCATAAACTGACAAAAAAGGGTCAATTACATACTGCCAACCACCACTAGACTCTGTAAGCATAGTTGCGACATTAACAAAAACAAACAAAATCTATGGTACTATATCCGTACCTGGGTAAGGCCACGGAGCGTTCGAACCGCCCCCGCGAGAGTGTTACCAAAACAATACATGTAACATGACAAAAAGCATTTATTTTCCAGGTATTATGTAAGAACCTAATCATAACTACCTATTGTAATTAAAAATAAATGCCACAGACATAAATCTTTGTCTATTTTGGTAACACACAAGACAGGGCGGTTCGAACGCCCCGTGGCCTTACCCACCTGAGAAGCATAACACTGCAAGTCCATTTTTTACGATTTTCGGTTTTTTACAATATCGTACATAACTTTTCTAGCTCTATCGAACCATAACACTGTATCTGTAGAAATGGTTGTAGTTTCGGAGTTTCTCAAATGTATTTTGATGTATGAACATTAATCACTACGAAGCATTTTAATCTAAGTGAAATACCGTATTTAAAAATTGTATGCTAATTAAACTGCATTTTATCCTATGTCCGGAGTTACAGTGTTATAATTGATCGAAGTGGTGTTACAGTATCATGCTATCAGGCATTTTAATGTAAGTGGATGCCAAATAAACTGCATTTTATTGTATATCCGGAGTTACAGTGTTATGATTGATTTAAGTGGTGTTACAGTATAATACTATCTGGCATTTTAATGTAAGTCCGGACTTACAGTATTGTGCTCCGAATTTTAGGTAGGTGGAGGGGGTACGGGTAGCGGGGTAACCGGGCACTGCGTGGGAGTTACCTTAACCTGCAGTTCGAGTTGAGACATGCGCGTGAACGGACTTATGCTGAGATTTATCGCAAAAGTATTACTTAGGTGCCTGCACAATGTCAAAGTTTCGCCGTGGAAAGTATTTAGTAAACCTAGTAACAGGAGATGCCAGTAAGTACATATTTTTGTTTGTTTTGTTGTAATTTATCGAGCTGTGATTTAAGTATATCTTGCAAGTTGTTTGGTTACCTACTTACCAGTGGCGAAGCGTCACGTAAATAAATAAAGTACGGCGTAAATACCGCGAAAGTAATGGCGACCGACATGGCTTACTTAATCCGCGTAATGTGAGTGAGTGAATAAAAGATGCACAATACAATAAATTAGGTATTGTGTTTTTTTTTCGTTTTCCCTCTGTCTCTCTCGTAAGATTTTTGGCATGTTTTAATGCTGAACTACGCATGTTATTTTTATAAGTTTAATATTTAATTTAGTATTTATTGCTTTATATAATGCTAGACTAAGGGCGGATTCGACCAAACTGGAATAAGGTCTTATACCTAGATTAAACGCCGAATTTGTATAGACTTATCTCGGAGTAAGTCTTATTCCAGTTTGATCGAATCGGCCGTGTGAGTCAGAAATACGTTTCGGCATGGTAAATAAATTTGAATTACGGCGTTAGTGCGTTTTGTTCATGCATCGTATTATGAAGATGGTAAAGCAAGGTAAAGCTACAGTATACCGGGTTACTTTCTGTTTTACGTTTTGTTTGTATATCTTTACTAGGTATGCATAGGAATTTCTAGGGAAGCCGCTGGGAATCGGATAATATGGACGCTTCGCTACTGCTACTTACAGAGGTCGCGTAAATTGGAAATTGAGTTGCATAATATAAATATTTTATCATAGATACTACAGAACTTTGTGTTTGATTTAATACAGGTGAAGAACGACGAACGACTTCTCCGCTTACCGAGGAACAAATGAACTATTTGCTTGAAAATGAAAACAACAATGAATTTTGGCAGTGTTATAAAGATTTAGAGCAAAAATCACCGACTTCTGATGAAGAAAATATACGGCCCGAAATCCCTGAAGTAAGGTTAGAAAGTCTTGCGTCCCTGACAGAAAATCAAGAAAAGCTTCTACTTCAATTTGACAATGTTGCTACGCTCAGTCCAGTCCAACAAGTGGGCCCTAATGATAATAATATCTCTAACTAGCAGGTACTTATCGAACACGAGTTGATACAACAAATACCTTCACATCAACGATCAAACTCAGATTCCGATTCAAATAATATTAATCTGTCTGCACAAATCAATGAAATAATTAGGGATTCCCTAGGATCCAGTCAAAATAGCCCTGAATTATTGAGCGATACCCATTATTTGATTGATACACCCGCTGATCCATACGCTTCGGACAATCACGATTCCGATTCAGATTGGGTTCCTGAATCGAAACGTCGCAAAACTCGTGGGGCATCATTAGAAATAGATAATGAACCACTCTTGAACAATATCGAAGATGCCGCTGATAGCTCGACAAGCGTTGAACCTACATCGGACGACAGTGTTGGTTCTAAAAACCATACAACTAAAACATTACGTCATAATGTAGTCATTGAGAGCTCTTCGTTATCTGAAACAGCTGAAAATTCATCATCATGAGAAGAAGGAGCAAATAGACTAATAAAAAAATCTAAAAAACGGGTACGAAAAATAACAAAGTGGAAAAGGAAAATCGCTAAAAATAGGAGGTTACAAGGAAAAACTTATGTAAGTGCGGTGTCAAAAGATAATAAAGTTATAAAAAAGAAGGAAATGAAGTTACCTTGCTCCCAAACATGTAAACTAAAATTTTATAGCAAATTTTCCAATGAGACAAGATCGGCAATATTTCACAATTTTTGGAAAATTATGCAAAATTGGGATCAGAGAAGACAGTTCATAGCGTCATCGATTGATATAACACCGGTTGCTCGTCCTCGACATCGCCAAAGCAACGATATTAGTCGTCGAAAGAATACTCGTATCTACCATTTGCTTATAAATAACGAGAGACTTCATGTATGTCAAAAGATGTTTCTTAATGCCCTGTGTGTAACCGAACCATTACCGAACGAAAATAAGCGAGATTTTTTCATAGACAATTTATTCATTTTTGTATGAAAATAATATAATTTTGAATGTCCTTTTTTATTTTATAAAGGTATTTTATTGAGGTAACTGTAATGGTTACATTTTTTGTTCAGAAGCAGAACACTGTATGTGGGCTAGTTTTTTTGTTTTTGTGCTTTAAATACGACTTAGGTTAAGAAATTGATCTCAGAATACAACAAATCTTGATCTCAAATAACCAAACTTACGATTAATAAAAAACTTTTTGATTTAAATTTGCCCAGTTTTATTTTGAATCATCCTTATTGTCATGTATAACGACTTAATGACCTCAACCACACCTATCCCAACTTCTACTCAATCACACTGGAATGGGCTAGGTCCACCAAGCGTGTTCAAAAGAACTATCAGGGCAGCGCAGCCATTATAGATAGGGCACAAGATCTGTCCCTTGCAAAACGTATAATGCGTATACGAGGCACCGATTCAGTGCCTGTTCTCTCTGAGGCAGACAGGAAGTGGCTGACATCCATCGGACACCGCTTCGGCCCTAAGTCTCTAGGAGAGCTCCTAGACGAGGGGAAGAAGAGGAAACGAGCAGCAGATTCGTCCTCTGACAGCTCCTCAGAGGACTCAGACGCCTCAATGGCCGGCCCCTCCAAGAGGGCTAGAGGAAAGAAAGACCGCCGTTGACACTCCTCCTCCTTTCATATCTTTATAATGTATACTGCATTTTGACATAAAATCGCTTCTCCTGTAAAATTAAGAAAATGGCACTTGCAGTCTTATGCTTCTCAGGTACGGATATTTACGTTTTTTTTTTTATGTCATTGAGAAGACAAACGAGCACACAGGCCACCTGATGGTAAGTGGAAACTGTGACCCATAGACATTCGCATTCACAAGACTGCAATGCAATCCTAAGACTGCAAATGCGTTGCCAACCCTGAGGACTAAGATGGAATGCCTCTATGCTAGTCATTTCACCGGCTGTCTTATCCCCAAACCGGAACACAACAATGCGAACACTGCTGTTTGGCGGTAGGTTAATGGATAAGACGGAGGTAGCGATCCGGACGGACCCTGCACAAGGTCCTAACACCCGCAAAATGTGCGGTTAAACGTGGTGCTCAATTGCTCATGGTGGAAGAGGCAAGGAGACACGCGCAAAAATAACATCTCCAGGCAAAAAAAAACGGCCTCAAAAAAGGGAAGCCCCATCCAAAAGATGGTACCCACAACCACACGGGTGGTCCAAAAAGATCTCCGATCCAACTCTTCCATTGCCATAAGCATGCGTGCATCAGGTCACCCACTCCACGACTCACCTAGGTTAAGCAACCCCCTTCCTCCTTTCCACTCCCTTTTTTCTAACACCGCGAATAAAGAAACGGGGGAATAAACTTCTCCGGCCTCTCAGCACTGGCTGCGGTATGCGCGGGAGTTTCAACTTCATTAATAACAAGGGCATTGGTGGTTTTAGCCGGTGCGAGCCCGGCAGTACCTGGGCCCTCCATTCCCAGGTCTACGGAAGGGTGTTTCACCCCTGCCCCTTTCAAATGTCATTTTCAATATCCTGCTAACAAAAGCAAGGGGTCTTTGACCTTTCAGGCGACAACAAAAAAAACATGGTGCTCGAATAGCTTGTTCAAATGGCATGTTTAAAAATAATAAAGCGGCAAATTAAACAATTTTAATATTTCCTCACACTCGGCTGGAACAAGTTGCAGGACCCGTTCTGCCCAAAACTCGTCCAGTAATCCCTTACTTCACGGCCTCTGCAGTAATGTACTATTGTTTAAGTATATGAATGGCGAAATGAAAAGGTCCCGACTACTAACAGGCAGACGGACGGACGGAAGGACAACAAATTGATCGCATAAGGGTTCCGTTTTTTTCCTTTTGAGGCACGGAATCCTAAAAATAGAGATTGTTCACTATTACGGTGGTCCAAAGAACATTTTTGTTGATTTTGAACCAGGGCACCCCGGTAACTTATTACTTCCTACTACCTTATTACTATGCCCAAAATATAGTTTTCTAGTTTAAGTGCAAAATGGTGCTCAAAGGACATCAAAATTTATTTAAATTTAAATTTTCATACAATATTATCAAAAATGTTTTTTTGTTAGAGTTATTTTTTTGTTCCAAACGTAAACTGGACTATTGAATAAAAAGACTCTAAAACATTTTTTACAATAGGCTAGGATTAAGAGTTTAAGTTATAGTGAGTGCCAAAGTTCTAAAAGGAGTAAGTTTCTTACGTGAAAAAAACTAGTATTTCGAAGTTATTTATATTAAATATGATTAAATATTATGATAGATAATGTTCAATTACACGAAAACTTTCAGTAACAAATTTTCGGATACATCGGTTTTTGGATATTCGCAATCCGGATGTGCAAACGATGAGGTCGTTGAGCATCGCTTAATCCTTGACATAGAGAACTGAAAGTTCACATAGATTCGTTTTAAAACATAAGTAACCAAATAAGCGGGTGCCGTGACTTTTAACTGCACTTTGATTTTTTCCCATACAAACGTGGACCACGCCTTATTCACTATGTCCTTTTCCGAACTGAGTCAGTATGGACACCCTGGAAACGCCTGTCAAGCGCCGCGCTGTGTGTACGCGTCCAACGCACGCCGAACGCCAGTGAGAGCACCTAGTGTGTACTAGCTCTAAATGTAGCTACGGCTAGTGCATCCACCCCTACGGCTCTGACGGGCGATGCCAGGGCGTCTGGCAGCAACCCCGCCGCCGCCATGGCAACGAGACCCCCCCCGCGCCCCGCCGGCCGCGGGCCTGGCGGAACGCATCCAGAAAGGTGCGAGTCGGCAACTGCGCCACACGTAAGTCATTTATTATATTTTAATTTTTAAATCTCGGGCTCCTTAGTATTTCTGTTAATAGAGCCTGCCGGTGTCTATTTAATTGAAGTAATTCACCTTTTCACTAAATACTAAAGAAAGAAATACTTGTTAGTTTATTATGTACACGCCTTTATATTACTTAATTTTTACGGGCATTGACGAAAACATGCAATTTTGTTTTAATTTAATTAACTTCAAGTTACAGATACGAATGAAGACTATAATTTGTACTGTAATTCATAAACGTAAAATACTATTAATTACCTATGGCCTCGTGTACTTAAACGCGTGAAATTATTTTGATACAAAGCTTTTTATTAAGTTTCATAAAAAGCTGATAAGATTAAGGTATCCCGAAATAAGCTAATGCAGTTTCAATTCTAATTTGTTTTTTTTATTTTCTTTGTCCAGACTAATGTATATTAATACATACATACATACATAAACTCACGCCTTTATTCCCAGAGTGGGGTAGGCAGAGCTACAGAATTACCAACATCTCTAAAAACTTGTTGATAATTCTGTAATCACATTTTGCACACTTAGGCTAAGATGTTTACCAGTGTATTAGTGACAGGTTGCAAGCCCATCGCCTAACAGAACTATATGCCTTTATTCCCTTAGCCGTCTCTTACGACATCCACGGGAAGATATGGAGTGGCACTATTCTAACCCGGCAACCACACGGACGAATTAATTCATATTTATAATCGTCTCCGAAATAGCCCACCCCCTTCCCTAAACCCCCTACGACAGCAGTAGCGATGGGAACTTGACAGTTTTTTTTTTTTTGAGTAATCCTTTTTTACTTTTTATTTTCCAAATGCTAGAGACTTAGCCAGCAAAGATTTATAGTTAATAAAAAAAATCCCTTATTTTCTATTATTTAACGAATTTTAATATCGCTATAAATATTATGTGAGTTTTCTGTAACACCCGCACATAAAAACAGAGTTTATTATACATACAAATCTTCCTCTTGAATCACTTTATCTATTTAAAAAAACCGCATCAAATTCCGTCGCGTAGTTTTAGAGACCTAAGCATACATAGGGACCGACAGACAGCGGGAAGCGACTTTGTTTAATACTATGTAGTGAAGAGCTTAAAACTATAACTATATTGCAATGGTTCAATTATTGACGTAGGGCGTGAAACGCAGATGGCAAGGTTCCGATCAACAGGTTCTAGTTTATTTCACAATTTGATGGTGCCTACGAGGGCCCGGCGTTCCATTGCCGATTTTATTAGTTGTTACTGTTTTTAATTGCTTAATAAATGTTTTATAAAACTGCATTTACATTTCTAATGAAATATTTCCAGTTCCCCCAAAATACGACCAAAACTAAAAAATGTTGCTAGAGTCGTTTTTTTTGTCCGTAAGTGTAGGTATTATTAGGTATAAAACACATGTGTAAGGATTCTCTCCTGTGTGAACAAAAACCCTTGTTATACTTACTTTCGAAATGAATATTCTGCAAGAACAAACCCAAAAAGAATAGTTTGTTATGCTATACGTAATGTGTAAGGCTTCTCTTCTGTGTGAACAAAAACCCTTGTTATACTTTCGAAATGAATTTTCTGCAAGAACAGCAAACCCAAAAAGACTAGTTTGTTATAGGTATTATTAGGTAATATAAAACATGTGTAAGGCTTCTCCCCTGTATGAACAAAAACCCTTGATTTACTTTCAAAATGATTTTCTGCGAGAATAACAAACCCAAAAACACTAGTTGGTTATAGGTATTATTAGGTAATATAAAACATGTGTAAGGTTTCTCTCCTGTGTGAACAAAAACCCTTGATTTACTTTCAAAATGATTTTCTGCGAGAATAACAAACCCAAAAACACTAGTTGGTTATAGGTATTATTAGGTAATATAAAACATGTGTAAGGTTTCTCTCCTGTGTGAACAAAAACCCTTGATTTACTTTCAAAATGATTTTCTGCGAGAATAACAAACCCAAAAACACTAGTTGGTTATAGGTATTAAAGACTGTCCACGATAAAATCGGGTCATGCATGCTCTCGTGTATCTTTGCGATGAATGCATATTTTCAAGCAGTTTTTTTTTAATAACTTGTATAATTATATTACTATATAATGAAATAAAATCGTATCATAATGTATGGGTATGTGTGAGTTTTCGCCAAATATATTCTATCATACCTTTCATCTCCTGTACAGCGTTTTTTGACAATCTTCACTCGCTTCCTGCTTCTACGCCACAACTGTATTTATATTATTACAAGCAGTTTTACGCACATTAGAATGTCGTCTTACGAAAAAAAAACTTTTTGAAACTCATTTCTATTTGTAGTACTCAGGAAGACTTTTTACTCCAAGCACTGAAAGTTGTTTTTGTATGGGAGGCATTTATTTGACAAAAAGTCAAATTCGCCAAAGTTAAAAAACCTCAGAACTATCTTAATCTGAATACAATTAGGAAAGTTTTAACTATTGTGGTAAGATAATTTAATAAGGTATAATTTGGCTTGTATAATTAAAAATAATAAAATGTTTTAAAACGGAGAATTTGGTAAAGACTGTCAGAAGATCGTGTACAAAAAAATAAAGGTACTGTGGATTATATAAGGGTCTAAGACACAGACGCTCTAACATTTTATTATGATTGTATTTTTATTATGTAGTTTCATAACCACTGACTATTACAAAAAAGTGCTGCTTGAAAATTAGCATTCATTAGAAATATACACCAGATCATGCATGGCCCGATTTTATCGTGGACAGTCATTATTAGGTAATATAAAACATGTGTAAGGTTTCTCTCAAATTCAAATTCAAATTCAAATTGATTTATTTGCAAGTACATACTCGGATCTTATAAATATACATGTCAGTAGTAGTAGGTACATGGATATGTTCTGCCACAATTTGGCATGCAAAAGTCTTAAACTACATTAGAAATAAATGTTACTATTATCATATTAGGTATTATAATCTTATTATATAAATTCAATTATTTTTTTTATTGTATTAATCATATTATTATAATTGTCAAAATATTAATCAATTATAACATTCGATTCAAAATAAATTAATACAATCTTAAATTAAATTGAAGAGAAACTAGATATTGGGCTTGTTGGCAAAATAGTCCTTGACAGAGTAAAAACAGTTGTCTAGAAGCCATTTCGTAAGTATTTTCTTGAATTGTCTCACAGGACATTCCACAATAAACTTAGGCAGCTGGTTGTAAATTTGGATAGCCATACAGTAACAGTTATTTTTGTGAAGCTTGACTCTAGAGCGTGGTAAGAACAATTTGTTCCTATACCTAGTTGATCTCGGGTAATTGACGATCTGTTTTTCAAAAAATTCAGGATGTTCTCTCACAAACATGCACATCTGTTTAATGTATAAGCATGGTAGTGGTAATACTTTAATTGTTTTGAATAAAGGCCCGCATGGTTCTAAGTAGTGGGTGTTACACACAGCTCTTATACATTTTTTTTGTAGCAAAAATGCTCTATTTACATCTACAGAGTTGCCCCAAATAATCAAACCGTAACTAAGTAAAGAGGATACATAGCCGTGGTAAGCTGTTAGTGCTAAGTCTCTAGACGAGGTTCTGCTTAATCTTCTTAATGCAAATACAAACTTATCCAGCCTTTCACAGACATTGGCAATATGAAATTTCCAATTACAAAATTTATCAATGTGAATTCCAAGAAATTTAGTGGTTTCCACTTGTTTTATTTCATTATCATTATATTTTACATTAAGTGCAATGTCAGTATTTTTGTGTGTCCCAAACTGCATAATATTAGTTTTATTTATATTTATTTTCAGATTATTGTTATTTAGCCAATCAATTATACCTTTAAGAGTGTTATTTATCTCATTATTATAATTATCTTTATTGTTTGATCTGATTATTAATGTAGTGTCATCGGCAAACATTATGCAATCGTGTTTACTATGTCGTGGTAAGTCATTAATATATAATAAAAATAATAGAGGACCCAAAATACTCCCTTGGGGTACTCCACAGTTGTTGGTTTTGAATTGTGACCTCCCCGTTATAACTTGTCCATTTTCAATATTTTGTATTTCAGTACATTGCTTCCGATCTGAGAGATAACTATTTATCCAACTATAAGCGTTCCCTCTGATACCATACCTCTCTATTTTATTTAGTAAGATCGAGTGGTCAACAAAGTCAAATGCCTTACTCAAGTCTAAAAATATAGCTGCCACAGGGACTGCGCTATTTATTGAATCAGTCACCAACTTCATTAGGTTAAAGCATGCAATAGTTGTTGAGCTACCCTTACGAAAGCCATATTGTACTCCTGTGTGAACAAAAACCCTTGATTTACTTTCAAAATGATTTTCTGCGAGAATAACAAACCCAAAAACACTAGTTGGTTATAGGTATTATTAGGTAATATAAAACATGTGTAAGGTTTTTCTCCTGTGTGAACAAAAACCCTTGATTTACTTTCGAAATGAATTTTCTACAAGAACCACAAACTCAAAAAGACTAGTTTGTTATAGGTATTATTACGTAATATAAAACATGTGTAAGGTTTCTCTCCTGTGTGAACAAAAACCCTTGATTTACTTTCGAAATTAATTTTCTGCGAGAACCACAAACCCACACAAAGACACAGGTCTGCGCTTTTTCTACCAAGAAATCCCCATTCTGTCCAGCGCCGCGGCTCCAAGGAACTCCCCTTTCCAACTCCAACAGTATTGGGATCCTTGGTGTTGACATTGCTAGCGACGTGCAGTTTAGAGGTCACCTAGAAGGCAAGGCCAAACTTGCTTCCAGGAAGCTGGGTGTGCTAAATCGGTCCAAGCAGTACTTCACTCCGCGGCATCGCCTTGTGCTTTACAAGGCGCAGGTCAGACCGCATATGGAGTACTGCTCGCATCTCTGGGCTGGAGCACCGGCCTATCAGCTTGACCCTCTCGATTCCATCCAAAGACGTGCCGTCCGCATTATCAACGATCCTACAGTTTCAGACCGTTTGGAAATGCTTAGCCTACGGAGAGACTTTGCATCTCTGCATTTTTTACCGTCTGTATAATGGAGAGTGTTCCGAGGAACTGTTTGGACTGGTGCCAACTGCCTCGTTCTACCATCGCACTTCTCGTCATCGGCAGGGTGTTCATTCCCATTTTCTTGAGCCAATGCGCTCAACTACGCGCCGGTTTTCTAGAACGTTTCTGGCACGTACTATACGAATTTGGAATGAGCTTCCTGCTGAGACTTTCCCAACGCGCTACAATATGGGGCTTTTTAAAAGGGGTATCATTAAATTTCTTAGAGACCGGCAACGCATTGGTGACGCCTCTGGCACAGTATAGATATAGCTAAAGCAGTAAAGAAGCTCCGAACAAACGCTCGAAACGACGCACTCACACAGACGCACGCCTCTACGAGACCTGCAAGCGGACATCGCAGTGCTGTCAGTCGCGGGTGCCGCGTCGAGACGAATGGTTTCTTTCGCGTTTTATATTCTTTAAAAAGATGCCGCGAGTGTATTGCGTGGTATACGGCTGTTTAAATTCGGCTTCCTCAAACACGGAGATTTCATTTTTTAAACTCCCTACTTGTGTTGAAAGATAAGAATAAATAAAATATATTTTTAAATCTTATTATTATTTATATATTTAATGGCGTCTACATAATAACGATATTTTGCCAATGTCAAGTAGGTATATATAATATAAGCAACGTATTTTTAATAAAATGCTTATTATAGGATGACATTTGTTTATTAGGTTATGAAATACCTACATAATATTATGTCAAATAAGCATACCTACCTCCTCCCGAGTTGAGAAAAAAAGAAGCCGCCACCATGGATTCCTAGTCGAGGACCACACAGATTCCCAAATATCAATTTTGGAAGCAATCAGTCCAATAATTAAAAAATTCAAGATGGCGGCTACTTTTTCCCATTCTGTCAACGAATTCCTTGTCGGAGACCACACAGATTCCCAAATATCAATTTTGGAAGCAATCAGTCCAATAATTAAAAAGTTCAAGATGGCGGCTACTTTTTCCCATTCTGTCAACGGATTCCTTGTCGGAGACCACACAGATTCCCAAATATCAATTTTGGAAGAAATCAGTCCAATAACTAAAAAGTTCAAGATGGCGGCTACATTTCGTCAATCTGTCAAGGGATTCGCTGTCGCAAACATCGATTTTTCACTAACTACTACTACTACTACTAAACAAAAAATTTTTTCAATTTTACAAAATTTTTGGGGACAACCCTGACGCTCAATTGGAGAGTAGGCATTTATCTTGAAAATTAGGCCGAGCTTCTTTACTGCTTTAGCTATATCTATACTGTGCCTCTGGTGTTGCAAATGTCCATAGGCGGCGGTGACCACTTCCCATCAGGTGGGCTGTCTGCCTGTTTGCCCGTCGACAGCAATAAAAAAAAAACCCAAAAACACTTGTTATAAGTAATATAAAACATGTGTAAGGTTTTTCTCCTGTGTGAACAAAAAGCCTTGATTTACTTTCGAAATGAATTTTCTGCAAGAACCACAAACCCAAAAACATTAGTTTGTTATAATGTAATAGGTATAAAACATGTGTAAGGTTTTTCTCCTGTGTGAACAAAAAGCCTCGATTTACTTTCGAAATGAATTTTCTGCAAGAACCACAAACCCAAAAACATTAGTTTGCTATAAGTAATATAAAACATGTGTAAGGCTTCTCCCCTGTATGAACAAAAAACCCGTGATACTTACAAAATCTATTTTCTGAAAGAACAACAAACCCAAAAACACTAGTTTGTTATAGGTATTATTAGGTAATATAAAACATGTGTAAGGTTTCTCTCCTGTGTGAACAAAAAACCCTTGTTATACTTTCGAAATCTATTTTCTGAAAGAACAACAAACCCAAAAAGACTAGTTAGTTATAGATGATATAAAACATGTGTAAGGTTTCTCTCCTGTGTGAACCAAAACCCTTGTTATACTTTCATATAAAACATGTGTAAGGTTTTTCTCCTGTGTGAACAAAAAGCCTCGATTTACTTTCGAAATGAATTTTCTGCAAGAACCACAAACCCAAAAACATTAGTTTGTTATAAGTAATATAAAAACATGTGTAAGGCTTCTCTCCTGTGTGAACAAAAAGCCTTGATTTACTTTCGAAATGAATTTTCTGCAAGAACAACAAACCCAAAAACACTAGTTTGTTATAGGTATTATTGGGTAACATAAAACAAGTGTAAGGTTTTTCTCCTGTGTGAACAAAAAGCCTTGATTTACTTTCGAAATGAATTTTCTGCAAGAACCACAAACCCAAAAACACTAGTTTGTAATAGGTATTATTAGGTAATATAAAACACATGTGTAAGGCTTCTCTCCTGTGTGAACAAAAAGCCTTGATTTACTTTCGAAATGAATTTTCTGCAAGAACAACAAACCCAAAAACACTAGTTTGTAATAGGTATTATTAGGTAATATAAAACACATGTGTAAGGCTTCTCTCCTGTGTGAACAAAAAGCCTTGATTTACTTTCGAAATGAATTTTCTGCAAGAACAACAAACCCAAAAACACTAGTTTGTTATAGGTATTATTGGGTAACATAAAACAAGTGTAAGGTTTTTCTCCTGTGTGAACAAAAAGCCTTGATTTACTTTCGAAATGAATTTTCTGCAAGAACAACAAACCCAAAAACACTAGTTTGTAATAGGTATTATTAGGTAATATAAAACACATGTGTAAGGCTTCTCTCCTGTGTGAACAAAAAGCCTCGATTTACTTTCGAAATAAATTTTCTGCAAGAACCACAAACCCAAAAACACTAGTTTGTTATATTTAATATAAAACATGTGTAAGGCTTTTCTCTTGTGTGAACAAAAATACCCTTGATATACTTTCGAAATGAATTTTCTGCAAGAACCACAAACCCAAAAAACATTAGTTTGTTATAATGTAATATAAAACATGTGTAAGGTTTTTCTCCTGTGTGAACAAAAAGCCTTGATTTACTTTCGAAATGAATTTTCTGCAAGAACCACAAACCCAAAAACATTAGTTTGTTATAATGTAATATAAAACATGTGTAAGGTTTTTCTCCTGTGTGAACAAAAAGCCTCGATTTACTTTCGAAATGAATTTTCTGCAAGAACCACAAACCCAAAAACATTAGTTTGTTATAAGTAATATAAAACATGTGCAAGGCTTCTCCCCTGTATGAACAAAAACCCTTGATTTACTTTCAAAATGATTTTTCTGCGAGAATAACAAACCCAAAAACACTAGTTTGTTATAGGTATTATTAGTTAATATAAAACATGTGTAAGGTTTCTCTCCTGTGTGAACAAAAATCCTTGATTTACTTTCGAAATTAATTTTCTGCAAGAACCACAAACCCAAAAACACTAGTTTGTTATAGGTATTATTAGGTAATATAAAACATGTGTAAGGTTTCACTCCTGTGTGAACAAAAACCCTTGATTTATTTTCAAAATGTTTTTTCTGCGAGAATAACAAACCCAAAAACACTGGTTTTTTATAGGTATTGTAGGAAGAGAGGGCAATAGAGAGATCTCTCTCCAGGCGGGTGTTATGCCTGGGGACCGAAGTCCATTGGGATGAAGTTGGAAGTGCTACATGGTATCAACTGACTGTTGAAATTTCGCTTGCGCGTTGTAGAACAGTTTAGTTCCGCTGTCTGACGTTGTGACGCTGTTGGCGCTGGCGAGTTGGTGGTACATGGTTTGCCGTTAGATGTCGCCATGTCGCCACACCAGCCCCCCTTTGAGACCGGAGGTTGATGGTGATTCTGATGACGTGCAGTCTGTGCGTTGAATTGTCGCTTGCAAGTGCCAGTAGTAGATGTCTCCAGTAGTGCTCAGAGCCGCGATGGCGAGCGTAGCAGGAGAGGAGGGGAGGGGAACACAGTGAGTCATGTACCTGCTCGTGAAGTACTCGTAGTTGGACGCAGTGAGTCGCGTTGTTGAGTGAGAGTAGTGTTTGCACACTGTAGACACCAGGCATAGAGATATGACAGAATGCTAGTGGTGCACAGTGCGGATAAGTCTGGCTTGCTGTGAGACTGCGTCATTTGCTTGGAAGGTCGTCAGGTTGCGTAATTGTCCATCACGTCGGGGTCACCAATGTAGACACCAATGTAGTAAATGACAAAGCCATACAAAAACTACAACAACAAAGCAACCTCCGGTCTCAAAGGGGGGCTGGTGTGGCGACAAGGCGACATCTAACGGCAAACCATGTACCACCAACTCGCCAGCGCCAACAGCGTCACAACGTCAGACAGCGGAACTAAACTGTTCTACAACGCGCAAGCGAAATTTCAACAGTCAGTTGATACATGTAGCACTTCCAACTTCATCCCAATGGACTTCGGTCCCCAGGCATAACACCCGCCTGGAGAGAGATCTCTCTATTGCCCTCTCTTCCTACAGTATTATTAGGTAATATAAAACATGTGTAAGGTTTCTCTCCTGTGTGAACAAAAACCCTTGATTTACTTTCGAAATGATTTTTCTGCAAAAACAACAAACCCGAAAAGACTAGTTTGTTATAGGTAATATAAAACATGTGTAAGGCTTCTCCCCTGTATGAACAAAAACTCTTGATTTACTTTCGAAATGAATTTTCCGCAGGAACAACAAACCCAAAAAGACTAGTTTGTTGTAGGTAATATAAAACATGTGTAAGGCTTCTCCCCTGTATGAACAAAAACCCTTGATTTACTTTCGAAATGAATTTTCTGCAATAACTACAAACTCAAAAAGACTAGTTTGTTGTAGGTAATATAAAACATGTGTAAGGCTTCTCCCCTGTATGAACAAAAACCCTTGATTTACTTTCGAAATGAATTTTCTGCAATAACCACAAACTCAAAAAGACTAGTTTGTTGTAGGTAATATAAAACATGTGTAAGGCTTCTCCCCTGTATGAACAAAAACCCTTGATTTACTTTCGAAATGAATTTTCTGCAATAACCACAAACTCAAAAAGACTAGTTTGTTGTAGGTAATATAAAACATGTGTAAGGCTTCTCCCCTGTATGAACAAAAACCCTTGATTTACTTTCGAAATGAATTTTCTGCAAAAACAACAAACCCGAAAAGACTAGTTTGTTGTAGGTAATATAAAACATGTGTAAGGCTTCTCCCCTGTATGAACAAAAACCCTTGATTTACTTTCGAAATTATTTTTCTGCAAGAACCACAAACCCAAAAACACTAGTTTGTTGTAGGTAATATAAAACATGTGTAAGGCTTCTCCCCTGTATGAACAAAAACCCTTGATTTACTTTCGAAATGAATTTTCTGCAATAACCACAAACTCAAAAAGACTAGTTTGTTGTAGGTAATATAAAACGTGTGTAAGGCTTCTCTCCTGTGTGAAGAAAAAACCCTTGTTATACTTTCGAAATCTATTTTCTGAAAGAACAACAAACCCAAAAACACTAGTTTGTTATATGTATAAAAAGCATCTGTATGGCTTCTCTCCTGTGTGAACAAAAACCCTTGATTTACTTTCGAAATGAATTTTCTGCAACAAAAACCAACCCAAAAAGACTAGTTTGTTATATGTATAAAAAGATGTGTAAGGTTTTTCCCCTGTGTGAACAAAAACTCTTGATATACTTTCGAAATGAATTTTCATACGATACCCCATTGCACATGACAACTAAAAAGACATGAAACTCTTCATCTTTATAAAATTAGTATAGATCACATTGTATAGAAATAATGTCCCATGGGAGGACAACATTAAAACAGTAGCAGGATCAACATAGAGACGAACAACAAGGAATAGGGAAAATTGGAAGATTCTAGCCGAGCCCTAATGATATAGATTGTTCATTTAAAATAGTATATGTAGTTAGTAAATTTCTAGTCATTCTTATATTGGTTAGAAAAATAATATTTAAAAGGTGAATATTTTTTTCATAAAGAGACATAACAAACAACTGACTGAAAGGGACAAATTGTGCTTCATTATAGCACCATCCCTCTCACTCAATTGTTTATAAGCAATTCACAGTCAGGAGCAGAATCCCTTAGATATTAAAAAAAATAACAATTCAATAGTAGGCCTAGAATTCACCCAAAGTTCACTGAAACTTCCATTACATAGTAAACATTGATGCATAATTACACGTTCACTGCCTGTGACACGTATGTGTTCAAATTACATACTATTACCAGTTGGTGGCAGCGAATGGGTAGGATAAGTTAGCCTGTCAACTGCCAACACATTGTGGAATACTACAATAAATGTTTGATATTATTTGACATCTCGCAGCCATGGAAACGAATTCAAAAAAATCCTTCACGCACGAGTCAACCATCTAGTTACCAGCGATACCCAAGTGACTTGGGATCCATGTCAAAAACATATTTATATTATTATTAGAACACACAAGGGATGATGAAGACTACCAAGAAAATGATTGAATTATTTAAAAAAGAATGGGATTCTACATATAAAATGGCCTTTAAAAGAGCAATGGCCTCACCAATAAAAAAGGGGATGATGAAGGGGAAAATTTTGACAAGCTTTTGATTCAGATAGCAGTACTGACACAACCACCTTCAGATAGTTTCAAGGCATCGGAGAACAAACACAACCAGTCCTGAACCTCTGTGCTATCTGTCTAATAAAGCACCTAAAACCAACAAAAAACTGGTCACCAAGGTCTTCGAAGAAAAGGGGGACGATCCACACACTACTAGAAGAGCGTTCATGGATGTGGATTTTATAGCCCCACAAATTACATGTTGACACTAAGGTAAAACTAATACTTTGACGCGTAGTTAAAGTGATTACAAACAATAGGATTACAAAACAAGTTTCAAACAAGTAAGGATAAGAACCAACAGCGAGAGCGCGCAGAACAATCACATTTTCCCTTTTCGCATTTATCAGCTACGAGATAGATGACCTACGTTAGTCAATTTTAAGTCAAGGAACACAGATACACTGGCCAGGCCAGCTATCTCCATTTTGTTTCTACTGCAAGGAGGGTTGTCCTTTTCTTAGAGAACACTAAAACACTTTTGGCAGCATACAAAGACAGGCCGTGATCAAGCCAGAGGGATAATTAATAATCCAAAGTGGTACCTATTCAGTAACAAAACAGCAAACAACGTGCGATCGCCGACGCCAACCAGACCAAATCAGTGTTGCCAGTGCTTGCGTCGAGTTTCGGACGATGGGCTATCTGAAATAGGACGGTTTTTGAAAAAAAAGGACGGCTCGAGAAATACTAGTTACTTATATCAAAAAAAAAAAAATGCGCATGAATTACATTACATTTAAAAATAAATGCTCAAACAAAAATAATAAGTTAAATGAAAACTCACACACAATAAGTTAAATGAGGCAACCTCATTCGTGCTACATATAAACCTCTCACAGGTTTCCGGTGCGTCTTAATGTAAGGACTATCTCTCGTTTGTTTACAATCTTTCAAATAGCTAAAAATTGCAAAGTAGGTATAGGTTAATGTAATGTATGACACCTATTGATACAACATTTAATTTCAAATGCAAGTTAGGTTAGTAGAAAAGCAGGTTTCCTTTGCTTGCATCAGTTTAATCGGTTACATTATTAGGTAGGTATATGACTACACTAGGTGACTAGTTGTTTTGTGCAAGCAAAACCCCTACAATACAGGTAAATATTGAAATTGTAACGAACACAGTGATAGTGAATTATAGAAAAGGACTCACGAATACCAGGAACCACTAGATAGAATATCCAACACAACAAACTCGAATATATCCCTACGCTAGTATCCCACTCAACTCAACTCACTGTTGTCAATAACAACACCGTTTAAACAGTATTATTATTATTATAAATGGTTTTCACATAAAACTCTCAAAAACTCAACTTAATTTCAAATTAAATAACTCGTAATGAACTGAACTGAATGTAGCAATGGATGGATGGTAAGGTGAATGTGTTTATGTGCGTGGAACGAACATGCAAGCGATACGGGATCACTGCGTGTAGGAAAAGGATGGCGATATTCGGTAGCGGTCTGAATTTATCACATTCACTCGCCGCGGCTCTAGCAGCGCGGCGTTTGGTTTCACTCATCTACTTGACTTAGATGAATTAATTCATGAAATGAAACGCATTTTTGTAAATTTTTAAATAAAATTAATTTATATTTTTGAATTTTCAAACGTAAGACTTTTTTGTGATAAAGTAAATTGTTGTAGCTGGCTATTTGAAAAGGGACGGGAAAAGGACGGTATGTATGAACGGACAAAGAAAGGACGTTGCGAGGCCTAAACGGACGAAAATCGTCCCTTTTGGGACGTTCTGGCAACACTGGACCAAATGAAACAAAATTAATTCAATAAGTTACCTACATTATACGAAAAATAGGAAAAAAAAACGGGTAACTATTAGGATGGTAGTATGTTTCTTTTTTTTTTTTGGCCCTTGTACGGTTTGTGTTTTTGGCCCGAATCACAGATTATAGGATATAGAATAGACAGATTATAGGATATAGAGTCAACAAAAACGGGGAAACGGAAAAGGATGGTTTATCGTAGGGTACCTAGAGGGCCCTTTTTCCCAGGAACGCGTAGAGGTATCAACCTGAAATTTATATGAAATACTCAAGACTACTGTCCCTTAGAGCTGTAAAAAAAAAACAAACTTGTAAGTCAACGCAACCAAAAGATACAGCCGCTTATACCGCAAATTTATAATAAATTCTAATGTTGTGAACTCTAAGTGTTAACCAGTTCAAAAATAAGTTCGTGCAGTGATCAAGGATTTAGACATATCAGTGCAAACTGCCTGTCTAAAATAAAATAATGATTAATAATAATAATAAATTTTCGCAACTTGCAAGGGAATCAAAACCTACAGGGTCCATCCCGTGAACTCAGAATCTTGAAATTTTGTACGAAACAACGTCTCATAGCACAGATAAAGAAAAAAATACGAAAACCGTAAATTTTTAGTTACACCATATAATTAAAATATTTTAAATAATTTTACATTTCTGCCTACCCCTCTGGGAAACATTCGTGATTTAATGTATGTATGTATGTTTCATAATTTTAAAGCAAATTCAAATTCAAATTCAAATCATTTATTCTGTAAGTAGGCCCTGTAGGCACTTTTACAAGTCTGAGTCTATCAGCGCTTCCAAAGAGACCACTGTTGAGAAGAAGCGCCGCAAGAAACTCAACAGTAAGCCATTTTTTAAAAATAAATCACTTATAACAATACTAAACTTAAGCTACATAATTTAAATGTCACAGGGATGTACAGGTCCCAGTAGTAATAATAATTAAATACATCAAAATGTCGGATTAAAATAAATAATACAATTTCGGAGATGTAAACAGGCTCCAAATGTCAAATTAAAATTAAGAATTAAATATAATTTAAAAAAAAAAAACACCCAAGACAAGGGAGATGTTGAAAGTCTCCACGGTCAATTTTGGAGATGTAAAGAGTCTCCAGATGTCAAATTAAAATTAAATACAATTATATAAAAAAAAAACACACACACACAAAAAATAAAATAAGGGAGATGTAGAAAGTCTCCACGGTCAATTTTGGAGATGTAAAGAGTCTCCAGATGTCATATTAAAATAATAAAATAATAGGTAATCAGGTAATCATACAGGGAGATGTATATACATAGTCTCCACGGTCATTAATAATTGTAATACAAAAATATATATATATATCAGTCCCAAGCATTGTCATCATTCATATAATCTTTAATACTATAATAAGCTTTAGAAATTAGTTTACGTTTAACGTATCTCTTAAATTTATTTACTGATAAATGAGTAACACTACTAAGCTACGTACTACCCCTTTCCTCTTGAACGCGTAGAGGTATTAAATTGAAATTCATATCAAATACACAAGTCTATAATACCTACCTTTAAGCTGGAACAAAATCAAACTTCTATGTCAACGCAATCAAAAGAAACAGCAATTTCTGCTGCATATTTTCAAACTCGCAACTACTCACAAGGGAAATAAAACCTAAAGGGTACTTCCAGTCCATCTACAGGGTGACACCTAAGACGTAATACAAAATTTTATTTTCTGGATCTTCTCATGAGTACGATCAACTTTTACTATGGGACTAATATCGAAATCGGTAGAAAAAAATTTAATCTCCCATACTAAAAGCAATCAGCTGGTTTCACAATTTGTATGGAGACGTCGATTTTATGTTTACGTTTTCGAAGTTGGTCCCATATTAATAGTTGATCGTAATCATGAGTAGATTCGGAAAATAACATTTTGTATTACGTCTTACGTGTCACCCTGTATAATCTTGAAATTTGGCATGAAGCAATGTCTTATAGCACATTATACAGAAAAAAATCCGAAAACCTTAAATTTTTTGTTTCATCACATATTTTAATTCGATTCGAATCGACTCTTACTTATTTACCTAAAGGTTTGTACGGAAACTTAGGTGCGCGAGTCTAACTCGCACTTGACCTAACCTAGACTAGGCTAACGTGTGGTCAGTAAAATATACAAGTGAAATTAGTTCATATTAAGTTTAGGCAAATTATTTTTAGGTCAAGCAATGTCGAGACACGAGCACCACGCCCTCCAAACTCGTACAAAAATGGTGGTTAGAAAGGGACGGCGCTAACGTGATGATATTGATTTGGTTTGCCCGCCATGTGCCCGCGAAAGCGAGGTCTGTGGCTGAGTGAGTTGTCAAATGAAATCGAATGTTGACGTGTGGTTGACGTCGCTAGACTCGCTCGTAGGTACCGAGTATTGACGTTTTCGGAAAGAGTACCAGAGAAAACGCCGACACTTATGTTTTGTGATAACTCCTAAAGTAATTAAGCAGTTGCGTCAATTGAAGGAATGAGTGACTAGTTAAGTTTATTATCAGGCTTATGACTATGGTTCGAAACAGGAAAACTGTGCGAATACACCACAGTCACGGCGGGACTGCAACTAGTAGTAGCTCTGGGAGCAGCGACGATGTGGTCGGCTGTCGTACACTCAAAGTGCTGTCTGGATGGAAAACCGTGATAGGTTTTCTCAGTTTAGCCGTGGCGGGGTACTTAGTGGCTCTAGGCTACCTAGAAACCCGTGTTAACACACCCTTCGACGATGATAAGGTACGTGGATAGCGATGAAATATTGGTTTGTTTTTGTTTGTTTTTGACTATAACTTAAGCTTTGTAAGTGTATGTGACTTCCTAAATAAGTACTCGATTATTTTTGATTATTAGTGCGCCAGCAAATCGATGGGTGTGGGAGAATTGTTATTTTTTTAAAACAGATCACTGCTTAATTTTTTTAATGCATTTATTGGCGGTTTACACTGTTAATAGCTGAAAACTAAATTTAAATTCAAGAGCTTTCGTGATCTCATATGGAAAAAACGCAAGCGTTCCTAATTATGTGACCACCACTGTATATTAATTTTACGGGATAAATAAAATTCCTACGCAATATAGTGCTTGGTTGAGTCTTATCTTTGTTTAATAACTATTTATATTATCTGTACATTTATTTTTATCAGCATTGAACTTTGCTGCAAAGAAGTGATAGTGAATGTAGGTTATGATTTGTGCCTAAATTAGACCATCAAATATCACAATAAATCCTTAACATTATCTTTATAATATATTTACCTACGGTTATTCTCACAGACTAATGTTATTTATTAGAGATGCGCCGAATATTGGTTTCGTATTCGGCGTATTCTGCATCTTTTCCACTATTTGTATTCGGCCAAATTATTCGTTTTGGTGCCGAATATATTCAGTTCAAGTATTTCTAATTTCTTGGCTACACGACACGGTATAGAATTAAAAGACAAAACTTGTTTTATGGTATAGAAAAGGCTATTGAGCACACAGGCCACCTCATGGTAAGGGGGATCTGTAGCCCATAAACATTTGCATTCTCAACATTAAAATCATGAGACTGCAACCAATTTCAATTTCAAAGCCTTCTTTACCTAGCATGGCTGATTTTGCAATTCTGCGTAAGTAAAAGTTGCGAATGACCTTACTGACTTACGTGCTAAGGTGTACTTTGCAGCTTATTTTTTTTTTTGTTACGCTCTATTGTAGGATCACTAGGATAGTATAAAATAAAGTCGCTTCCCGCCGTCTGTCCCTCTATATAAACATTTAGATTGCAATAGATTTTAATACAATTTTCATAAATAGATATGAGTGACTCAAGAGGAAGGTTTTATGTACAATAAATTCTGGATTATGTATGGGTGTTACTGAAAACTCACGTACACCGAAGCGATGTGACAGTAGTTCGGCTGCGCTAAGCTAAATTCAAGTATGTCTAACTTTTTCGATTTTTCTTTTTTTACGCCGTTAGATTCCTATTAATTCGGCGCATAATTCTACATCAAAAAAACCTCATATTTCCTTTTAGTTTTAGAGCTATCGTCAAAAGAAGTATTCAAGTATCTTAAATCAGACAAAAAAACCAAGCTGAAATGAAGTATCTCGCCATGACAAAGTTAAAGACAAGCATCACAAACGCAACATACTTGATTTATGATTTGGTTGGCCACTTGCTTGTTTTTAGCTTTGTATCAATATCAAGATACTTGACTTTAGCGTAGTGTAACAATAGAGTTAATTCAAAGTCACTCAAGTATCTCAAACGTATAAGGATTGCGTTTCGTTTTATCACATGAATTTTTTTATTGAACTGTCACTTTCCTTAATAATGACAATTTCAAAGGTCATATCAATATTAATTTTGTATATTTTTGTGATTTTTATGTGTTTTCTTTTAAAAGTAAAGTATTTTATTGTCTGTACTTTTAATTTTATCGCTTTTACATTGTTGTCATGTAAGACGAAAACAAAAACGGAACGTGTTTTGAGCAACTTTTGACATTTGACGTTTCAAGCGCGCGTGCCGGCCGTTACAGAGATTTGTTTTAAAGTATTATAACGTGTGTTTTGCATTAATTCATATTGGTAATTTTCGTTTCTTTGAAGTATGCAGTAATTAAGTGCATTTCTAATATGTACAAGAATTCATATAGGGTAGGGGCACCAATAAATGAACAATTAAGCGACTACACCAACTTTGGACATTTTTTTCTCAGTGAATTAAACGAATTTCACCCAATTACTTTGTTTTATACGCTAAAGTATATACTCTAGATTGGAAATAAATATTATAAAGTTCATTATTATAACACATTATTTTTCTAAAAATCTTTGAAACCAAAAATGTACCAATTTACCCAATACATAAACAGTGATACCCTAACACTGAACGATTTTACTCCAATAGTTGAACTAATATAATAAAATCAATCTAATGTGCCCTAAATCTGAACGGATTGACCCCAATAGTTGAACTCAAATCATTAAAAAATCTATATGACTAATTGCCATTATTGATTTTTTAATTATGAGTGTTTTGTATAATGCTCTAAATAAATAAATAAAGTTATTAAATAAATAATATTATTTTATTCATAATTTTAATTTAGCTGCTGGGTCGTTAGTAAAAATACGTCCTAAAAATAGCTTGGGCTTTACAAAAATAAATAGCTAGTGTTCATATCACAAAACTTTACCTAAAACATGAACGACTGAGTTTACTTGGTTCAGCTTTCGGATACAGAATTAATGAAATCTTCTTCTTCGAAAGATGAAATGAACGAACAAAATCAATTAAAAATTCAACTATTAGAATAGAACCCAAAGCTTGAACCAGTAAATTTAATTAAGAATTCAACTATTGACAAGGAACCCAAAACTTGAACTAGTAAATTTAATTAGTTCAAGTATTAGGCACATATTTCATTGTTGAACAGTAGGTATTTAGTTTTCATACTACAAGCCTAGAGCTTAGTTTGGGACTAGGTCAATTGGTGTGAGATTGTCCCCTTATATTTATTATTATTATTATATTTTATTATTTATACTAAAAGAAACTTCAAAATAACCAAAAGTTGCGTTCATGTTTTAGTTATTTCTCGTGCGAAGGGATCAATTTTCCTATATTCTATACTGCCAATGCTTTGCCACCTCTATCCCTTAAAAAATTCAGAAGCAATAAATGATCAGTTTACGCTACAAAGTTTCTATATGCCGGTTCAGTACGATTTATTACAAAGCTTTTAAAAATGTATGCCCTACCTAGTAGTTGAACATCGTTCAGCTTTTAGTTTCGGTACATATTTTTGGAACCATAACTTGAACGGCTTAAAAAAAAGAGATAATGGATAAACTTGTGCAGCTAATGCCATCTAATAGAAGATCGTTTTGGGAAAAATTACCGGAAAACAACCATTCAGTAGATTTAATCAACAGTGGTCAAGAAGAGACCTAGTAACTAGTCTCCCGACCATCGTTGCTTAAGTTTACTGAATTATATTATGTTTAGAACAATAAATATTATATGTCTGAGATTATATCGTTTGTTTTAATTGAAAATATTTAGATAGCGTTTTCATCATCATCCCATTCAGGAAGCGTCCACTGCTGCAAACGGTCACGTACTTTCTGCATCCACCGCCTTCCTACAGTCCTGACCAGGATCGTCAGTCCACCCTTGTGAGGGTTCTATATAATCTACCCTGACATTTAAGTTAATTATAATATACTTGACTTTATTTATAGATAAAGTCATATTGATTATCAGCAAACTTAAAAGTAACCAAGTTAAATTCAAGTAAGTCGTAAGTTACTTGTTTTTAGTTTTTGCCAGCGCCTTAAACAAAGTCAAGTATGTTAGTTGCTTGTTTTATGCATAGTAAAACTAACGGAAAACTTACTGTAAAACTAAGCTAAAACCAATTTCCCCTTGCATTAATGAAATAGGGGAGATTAGGATGCGAAAGACGCTGAATTATATCAAAGAACATTATTATCTATAAGATTTCAAAAAATTATATCGTACGGCCTATTAATATCGGAGATAATCGAATTTAAAGCAAAAAAACGTTTTTACGCTCTCCTGTAAAATTTACCAAAATAGACTTACTTGAATTTAGCTTAACGCAGCCGAGTTGCTAGTTATGTATGTTTGGCCAAGTAAGTAGTCTATCAGTTTTGACGAAAGTTTCTGTGAGATCTAATTATTACTAAGGTTGACACTTGTCACTGTCATAATATTATTGCTAGGGAAAATCAAACTTGTTGTGTCACGACGTGCAAATGAAATTCAACCGTAAGGTAGTAGACCACATTTTTGGCTGACTGTCCAAAACAGTGTACATTATATTAATCACAGTTTAACTATAACGCAAGCCAATATGGTCCCTAAAACTGTTTGTGTTGTCTCCAGATCGTGTCGGAGACTGGGCTGGCCGTGCCGCTGCGGTACTGGGGCACGTACCGGCCCGGGGTGTACCTGGGCATGAAGAGCCGGGAGCCCCGGAGCCCGGTGTTCGGGCTCATGTGGTACGACCTGGCTGGCGTGGCGCAGAAGGGGATTAGGTGAGGGACACTGTGCTGATTCGAAGTATATTTCTTAGGATTCTGTTTAAAAAAAAAAAAAAAAAAATCAGGGGACAATGTCACACCAATTGACCTAGTCCCAAACTAAGCTCAAGGCTTGTATTATGGGTACTAGACAACGATATCAATACTTATATAGAGAAATATATACTTAAATATATAGAAAACATCCATGACTCAGGAACAAATATTCGCGCTCATCACACTAATATCTGCCCTTACCGGGATTTGAACCCAGGACCGCTAGCTTCGTAGGCAGGGTCACTACCAACTAGGCCAGCGCGTCGTCGTGTTTATTAAAGTACTTAGTTGTTTTATGCGATAACCACTACGTTATGGCCCTTCTTCATGATGGTTCATTACACAATGCATTTACACCTTAGAGCGAGCAACATATTATTGCATCTCAACTCTTAAGCATCATTCTGTCCTTTTGTAGACATTGGTGCGACCAAAACGACAACTTGCCGTCGTACGGGTGGCTGCGACACGATGGCTTGTCATTCGGGGAGCAGCGGATCTCGGACCCTCCGCACGAGATGGTCACTTCGTTTATAAAGACCCCAGGGGGCGAGCACGGCGGCCATTGGACCGTCCGGATCAATGTCACCGCTCAGGTAAGCTTCTAGACGCTTCTGGTGCCCTAGTACTTGCAGCGAAGGCGTTTTGTGAGATGCAGCGCATCTTAGCTCCCTGGCATCGTTACTCCGTTTCAAAAGAGTACGGGAGATGAGCATGGTGGATTACTGGACCGTGCGGATCAATGTCACCGCTCAGGTAAGCTTCTAGACGCTTCTGGTGCCCTAGTACTTGCAGCGAAGGCGTTTTGTGAGATGCAGCGCATCTTAGCTCCCTGGCATCGTTACTCCGTTTCAAAAGAGTACGGGAGATGAGCATGGTGGATTACTGGACCGTGCGGATCAATGTCACCGCTCAGGTAAGCTTCTAGACGCTTCTGGTGCCTTAGTACTTGCCTAGCTCCCTACGGGGTGAACTTAGCGGTTATTGAACCGCATCGAAATAGATGTAACTGCTATAATGCTCCTGAACGCCTCTGAAGTCATCCCAGAGTCTGATGAGTGCAATAGCTCTTAAAAAGTGGGGTTCGGATAATGTCGAAGAATGTTAAGATGTATGTTATGAACTGATTACACGACGACGACGGTATTAACGCTTTTATGAGGGTAGATAGAGGGCGATCGTGCCATACATAGTCAAGAATGCAAAGAAAAATGCATTGTCTTTTGTTAGTTTATTATTATCTTGTTTTATCTACTGTTGTTTGTTACTGTCACGTTTTTTTTATCTTTATCTACCGGTCTAATGAGTACAATATAGTAGTTTATGCAATAGTTGTATAAGAGAGGTCAAAAAATATGAGTGGCGTGTGTTACGATGTGAGCCGAAGGCGAACATCGTAAAGGTAAGCGCCACGAGTATATTTTTTGACTTAGTTATACACCGTTGCATACAATACTTTTTCTACGACTAGGTTTCAAATGAAATGCAAAACTAAGCGAAAAAACTTACAAACGAACGAACGACGTAAAGAACAACAAACGAGCGGGAAACAAGAAAATGACAAAATATGTGTCTATGGTTTACTTTGTTTTTAAATTGACGGAATGGAAAATAGAATTATTTACAATTCCAAAACATTTTAATTTGACCAATCAGAATACTTCACCAAATTAAATCCACCAATCACAATACACATCGACTGTCAAACGGAACGATAGGTTCTTTTAGGTACGTGTTTCTCTTTAACTAATCTTGAATCTTTTACAAAAACTTTGTATTTCGTATCAACCAACCAGAATACAGCTATTTTAAAATCGACCAATCAGGTAACTGAAATCATTTCTCAAAACATTAGGTGATTTATAGTCCCTATTTCACAATCGTTAAAATATGATTAAATCGATTGTGCAACGCTAAGCTTTGGCAGCTGGCCGTATCGTTTTATCTCAAAAACGCACAAGTGCTGTTTTGGGGCATAGACAAGATAGACTTTTCTCTGGATTATTCTGCGGACATATTATGTATGTTCTTATATTAGTGTTCGTGACTATATAAATGACAGATAAAAGTACAGGAGTAGGAAAATAAATAAATGTACGAGTATTCACGCGTAGTTGAGCAGAAAAATGTGTCAAAACTAGGAATTTCCACCAGAACTAATTACTAGTAATAGAAAAATAATTATATAAATTATACCTAACAACTACATAAAAAAAGTTTCTATACATTCTCCTACAGAAACCGTGTCCCCTAGACAATATACAATGTTTACATATTTCTTATGACTAAGTTATTATTAAGTTATTTGGCTGTTTAGTTTACGCCAAGCATTTTTATCTGATAGATAGTCCTCGACCCTATAGTAAGCTTTAGATATCAGCGACATTTTCAAGCAAGTTTTAAGTACTGGAAATGGTAACTTTAAAACTTCGTCAGGTAATTTATTTTCATTTTAATTTTTACATTCCTACCTGGTGATTACAGGATAACGCGAGCACGCCTTTTGTCCTGGTATGGTACGGGGCGTTGGACGAGCCGCCCGCGGCCGGCGTCCCGCGCCCGCGGCTCTGGCTCGAGGGCGGAGCCCTGCACGGCCACTCACCAAATTTACACAACTTCAGGGTCCATCTGGTGCCGCAGCAAGGTCAGTCTGCGATGATATAGAGATTTACAGCATTTTAAGAGGACTTGGGCATAGCGCTTCTTCGCTGAAAGTACCAGGAGTTCATGACTTACAGACGGTGCGGTGTTGCCCTCAGAGTGTTTTTTAGTTATTGCCAGGAGAAGATTTGTATGAAAGAAAAACATCTAAAAATCCTGAGTTTTACTCGTTAATTGCCTGTCATATTAATTAGAGCCTTATATTAAATTCATCTTATATTTGTTTCAGGCAAAGTCCTCCACACATCCTTTTCAGAAGGTTATGCACCAGGGCTACATCTTCTCAAGGAGAAGTTCTATTCTCTATTAAAAGCGGAACCACACCCGACCTTTGGAAAAATTGCCGTGATCAGTCCCGATGAAGAACTCCGCACTAAGGTTATTTGATCTTTCACTCTTCGTAATAAATTAGATTCTCACATCACCTATTGGGAAAGGGCACTTTTCTTCCCCGCTAGGAGGGATCAAAGTGGCACTTTTCTGTTCAAAGACATTTTGTACACATAGTTGACTACAATTTATTTTTCTTTGTTTAAGTGCATACTATTTGCACATAATCGATTACTTTTTTTTTATGATCGATTACGTGCATACACTTTTTTTGTGACATCTGTCAACGTCACAGCGTCGGTACAGTTTGAAAATAGGTACCATATTTTTTCTTGTTAATGATCATTTCAGCACTGTTAGAGTGTAAATAACTAATTTATTTCATCACTAAGATGTTTTATTTTCCGCATAGGTGATGTGAAAAGCAGTATGTGTCACATAATAGCAAAATTATTTCCACCTTGGGCGTTAACACTTGAATCCCTCACTACGCTCAGGATTCAATCTACGCCCTCGCCGTAAATATGTAATTTTGCTCCCTTGTGACACAATCTACTATTTTAATATTCTTTTTTTACAGGAGGTAGATGTGAACTTTGTGCCAATCCAGATGATAGTAGAGACACCGTTTGTCTTAGACGTGGTTTATGCCGTCGAGGACCTGCCGTCGCCACCGCTTAAGGGCGACGAATATACCAGGGTGTTAGAAGAGAAGAAGAGGTATTTTGACGCGGAATTCGAAAGGAAGTTCGGATTGAAAGAAAAGGGGTATGTCTGTGTTTTACTTTGATCTTTTGTGCCCAGTTAAAAATGATTTAAAAGTCCTAAAACCGCCTTCAAAAACGCTTTTTTTTTATAAGGTTAACATACAGGGTGTTCCAGAAAACGACGTCAACCCATTAAGGGCTGATAGTACTAATTACCAACCAGAATATCACATTTTAGGTTAAGTAAAAATACCTTAGTTTTCGAGATATTGATCATTTTAATCGGAAATTTTGTAATTTTTCCTTATGTCCGTGATACAAAAAACCCCTAAATTAAGGTTTTTATTTTAAAAAAAATCAGTGTTCCCTTGCATGATTAGAATCAGTATGTAATAAGAAAGTTTTTAACGCTACATGTCATTTTTCATTACAACTTTTTGAGTAAACGCACAGAGTTACTTTCTCTATACTAAGGGAACCCCGTGTTTGTTTTTCACCAAGTATGGAAAAACAAACATTGTCCGTTTACTCAAAAAGTTGTAATGAAAAAAGAACACATACATGAATTTAGGGGTTTTTCCTACCACGGACATAAGGAAAAATGACAAAATTCCGATTAAAATGATCAATATCTCGAAAACTAATAACAATTGCTGAACGTACATGGGGGTTATATCGATAGCTTATGAGCTGCTCTATCAGCCCTAGGCGGGTTGACGTCGGTTTCTAGGACATCCTGTATACAGGAGGTTTATCTTAGTCTATACTTTTAGGCATTTAAAAAAATGTAAACAAAACCACCACGTGGTATAGTTCGTCAGCCAATAGAAGCAGACAGTGTTCTGCTTCTATTGGCTGACGTCAAAGTCGTCGTACGTCAAAGTTCGATAAAACAGTTTTCATTGGCTGTTCTCATCTGTGGGCTGGGGCTCCCTAATACCAGCTTCTCCCTCTGGACCGCATCCAGCGGAGAGCCACTCGAATTGTCGGCTGCCAGCGTACTTCTGACCGGCTTGACTCCTTGGCGCTGCGTAGAGATGTAGCCTCACTCTGCATTCTCTATCGCTTGTACAACGGGGAGTGCTCCGAGGAGCTGTTCGGATTAATTCCTGCCACATCCTTCCGCCTTCGTCCTACGCGACAGAAATTCCACCACCATCATTTAGATGGTTGGCAGTCCACAACTGTGCGTTTCACACGGAATTTCCTGCCTCGCACAACTAACCTGTGGAATGGTCTGTCGCCTGCGGTATTTCCGGACCGTTACGACCTTCAAACCTTCAAGAAAAGAGCGTACTCTCATTTGAAAGGCCGGCAACGCACCTGTGACTCCTCTGGTGCTGCAGGTGTCTATGGGTGACGGTAATCGCTTTCCATCAGGCGATCCGTCTGCTCGTTTGCCTTCCTATACCATAAAAAAAATAAAAATAAAAAAACAATGTCACGTGGTTTGGAATGTTTACATTTTTTTAAATACCTAAGAGTATAGACTATAGTTACTGCGTTTTTGCTTAAGACGGCTGTAAGTAGGCATGGTCTGGTGTTGCAGGTACTCGGAACACAACATCAGCATAGCGGCGGCGGCGCTGTCCAACATGGTGGGGGGGGTGGGCTACTTCTACGGCGCGGGCCGCGTGCAGTCCCCGTACACGCGCGAGCCCGTGCCCTACTGGCGCGCGCCGCTCTACACCGCCGTGCCGAGCAGGTCAGACTATACTAGCACTAGCGACACGCCCTCGCTTTGGTTCGGTTTATGTCAGTATGATTATATAGCCTATAGCCTTCCTCGATACTTCGATCAAACTCTTCAGCTTTATAATATTAGTATAGATACCTTTTCTAATAATCTCGAGTTTTGTTGGAGGGATGCATGCGCATGAGGTGAGAGTTTGTAGTGTTCCATTCATACAAAGTCTGGCCTCTTCTAGATCGAGGTTTTGAACTCGTTCAAAGCTTATAATATTGTGCTAAGTTGTTGTTTTTTTTCCACACCATCAATGTCCTGGTTTAGTCTTTACTTTGTTTTTAATAGTTGTATTTATTATAAATGCATTTGTCTTGCATAGGTAATAGTACATTACTTAACAAGGGCTGTAAAAGAAAGAAAGCCCGAAATCGCAGGTATTTGAGACCCGAGCCGTAGGCGAGGGTTGTAAATATGCGATAGAGGGCTTTCTTTTTTACTGCCCGTGATGAGTACACAATTTTACGTCTTCACCTGGCCACAATGCGAGTTTTACCGTGCGCGCAGCGTGCGATAAAACTCACATTATGGCCAGGTGTTACGTAAAAAACTTTTCATCACACTAGCTCGTAAATAGTGTCCTAACATGCTAGAAAAATCGACCGTAAATCCAAAATAATACCCGCGGGCCTTTTTTTACCATTACGCTTCTAACGTGCGTAATAGCTTTTTTTTTAAATATTATACGTGGACTCAAACTATCACAATACGTCAGGACCCCAATTCTTGTGCCATTCGATATGAAGTTTCATTCGAGATGAAATGTCAGTTGAATACTATTTCCTAAAAATCTCGCATAATAAACTATTGATCTCATATGTCACTAGAATCGGACTCCGAACACGTTTGACATTATCTGTGGTAAGTCACAGACAATGATGTAGTCTGCCGCTAATAAGTTAAAAATATGATCTTTTGTCTGATTTTATTTCATTTCCTCGCAATTGTGATGAAAAACATTGTATGTTACACGGGTGGTAAAGGAAATACAAAGCTCGAGACATTAAAGCCCTCAGCCTTCGGCTTCGGGCTTCTAACAGACTCTCGTTTGTAATTCTTTCTTTACCACCCTTAATACACAATGTACTATTAAAAAAAAAAAAAAAAAAAAAAAAGGACGTAAAATTGTGTACTCATCACGGGCAGTAAAAAAGAAAGCCCTCTATCGCATATTTACAACCCTCGCCTACGGCTCGGGTCTCAAATACCTACGATTTCGGGCTTTCTTTCTATTACAGCCCTTGTTAAGTAATGTACTATTTGTGTATTCTAATTAACTAAAGAATTTCCTTGCAATCAGATGAGACGTTTTTGTAGCGCAAGTAAAAACACAATTTATGGGATACGTAACAAACTTTAATAACAATTACCCTTTGAGTAGTCAGCTTAAAGGGAAAAAGTGGCCACTTTTTTCCGTTAAGTTGATAACTCGAAGGTGAATTGTTATTAAACTATGTGATATACCGTATAAGTTGTGTTTTCATTTGTAGTTCAAAAACCTACCGACCGATTTCTAGGAAATACTTTAGTTTATTAGAAAACGCAAAAATAGCAATGATGGCGCCACTGGACGCTCGACGTTTGCTCGGTGCGGTCTTAAGTTTTTTACCTATACAAGACATATGCATTTATAATAAATTCAGACGCTCGGCGCAGTCTTAAGTCCTTGACTTTAATGTTACATTCCTTGCCAAATGAAAAATACGATACACAATCAAAGATTCTGTCTGATTATTTATATCGTTGTCTAGTAGCCATAGTACAAGCCAGGAGCTTAGTTTGGGACGAGGTCAATTATTGGTGTGACATTGTCCTCTGATATTTTATTATTATTATTTATTTATTAACATCCTTACAAATTTAACAATAGGTACACACAATAGAACATATTTTTAGATTAAGATCGAAGGCTTGTACAACTTTGTTTTTCAACTTGGCCTCCGCATCCAGTTCTGTTCCGATTCCAATAAATCATATCGTTCCTTTACTTTCGCAACCTCGTATCAGATCGAATAGTTAGGTCGTGAAGAATTCTTTATTCTTTAGGGAACATGAGTGCTTTTCCTATCCAACTATTCATTCAGATATGAGATATTAACAACAAGCTCCGACTTCAGGTGTGTGCTGCATTCCTAGTCGCAACCGAGTTGTCCTGACTAACCTCGGTCGTTGGTCGGCAGGTCGTTCTTCCCGCGCGGGTTCCTCTGGGACGAGGGCTTCCACGGGCTGCTGCTGCAGCGCTGGTCGCCCGAGATCGCCGTGGACATCGCGGCGCACTGGCTCGACCTCATCAACGTCGAGGGCTGGATCCCGCGGGAGCAGATCCTCGGTGAGCTGGAGACCACCTTTCGAGCTCTGTGTCATTATCAGGGCTCGAACAATTCATGTCGATGACGTGAAAATGGACACAGGATGATGTATTATTATGTAGTCCAAGATCCCAGTCACCCCAGACTTACGTGATTTTAGTAAAGATTTTTTTTTAGGATCGCTAGTATAACGTTATCTTAGAAAGGAATGGATACTCGCTAAGCTGAAAGCAGCTGGTATCAAAGGTGGAAAAAAATCATGGCTACTTACGTCAAAATTTAAAGGCTGGTTTTTACATATTTCATAACATATACAGTTGCTAGACACTTCCTGTGGGCCGTAACTTTTGACAGACACTTTAAAAGTCGTAAAAAAAGGTGGCAACTTAAGTCATTTTAGGAAGGCTGAATTTTATATATATTATTAAGTATAATATTTTTCATCACACTTGCTCGTAAATAGTGTCCTAACATGCTAGAAAAATCGACCGTAAATCCAAAATAATACCCGCGGTCCTTTTTTTTACTTTTACGCCCTAACGTGCAAAATAACTTTTTTTAAATATTATACGTGGACTCAAACTATCACAATATGTCAGGACCCCAATTCTTGTGACATTCGATATGAAGTTTCATTCGAGATGAAATGTCAGTTGAATACTATTTCCTAAAAATCTCGCATAATAAACTATTGATCTCATATTTCACTAGAATCGGACTCCGAACACGTTTGACATTATCTGTGGTAAGTCACAGACAATGATGTAGTCTGCCGCTAATAAGTTAAAAATATGATCTTTTGTCTGATTTTATTTCATTTTCTCGCAGTAGTGATGAACTGATGAAAAACATTGTATGTTACACGGGTGGTAAAGGAAATACAAAGCTGGGGCTTCTAACAGACTCTCGTTTGTAATTCTTTCTTTACCACCCTTAATACACAATGTACTATAAAAATATTTCCAAACCCCCCCAGAGTCGTTAAAAGTTCCGCTATGCGAGAAAGCGCGAGAGCAAGCTGATAAGAGGAAAGAAGTGATTTAATTAATGTATATATGGTTATATTGGGTAACGGGTACGAAATTATTTCCATTGTTAACTTAAGACAAATAAGTCTGCATTCAATCAGCTCCTAGATACATATGTACCAACATACATTGCCTGGTTTTCGTATTCCAAATTTCAGCCCGTTACGTTAAAGAAAGTGATTCCAAAAATACCCACAAATAAGTATGTATATAAGTCAATAAAAAAGGTTGTTTATAATGATTTTACACGTTAAACTTAATATTTTGACATATCCATGTACCAGGAGTGGAGGCGTTAGCAAGAGTTCCCAAAGAGTTTGTGGTGCAAAGCAACGCGGCCGCCAATCCGCCGATGTTACTCATCACCATCGCGCACCTCGTGAAGACGCAGCCTCAGCTGTTCCAGCCGCACTGGCCACTGCGGAGGACACTCGACCGGATGTTCTCTAGACTGCAGGTGCGCTATGATCGCCTGGTACTCGAACATTGTTAAAATATTGGATAAAGTGAGTTTAACTTCACTTTTTTAAGTTGTCGTTGGTGTTTGAGTCATCGCCTAGTAATTTGAACAGCTTCTGCTTAGTTATGTGTTCCTGGTCGTCGAAATTGGCAAAAACTGATGTCGTATATCATGTTTTGTATTATTTTTTACTACAATATAAAACCGCGCCAGAGCATGTCGGACCATGCTCAGTGTAGGGTTCCGAAGCCGTTAGGATCTAAATAAAATAACATGTATGAACTAATTTTGTCACTAACGTGATTTTGGTACTATCTTAGATGATTTTTAGTAGGTATAAAAACTGTAGTCGCGTGTATCTCAGGAACTAATTAAGTCTACTTAGTCGTGATAGTTTTTCTTTAAATTCGTTATACGCTTTCATTGAAGATATTTTTCAGATTTTTAGTATTTGTAGTTTTGGCTGTAGGGGGTCGGGGACACACACACTTGACTAACAAAAAAAAGCGCTTTATACCTTAACATTTCATAAACGAGTCCGTTAATCAAAAAATGTTTTCTACAAACCCGCAACACTATGGGCTAGACGAGAAGAAAAATATACTTTTACACCATTTTGTTTTACCACTTTGTTGGCGTGACTAATATGTATATTCATGCCAAATCACAGCTTTCTAGGATTAAGAGTATTTGAGCTAGGCTGCGGACGGACGGACATGGCGAAACTATAAGGGTTCCTAGTTTGACTACGCAACCCTAAAAAACCATCCTACGATTTCAAGACAATACAAAATCCCTAATAGTAAATGAGGGCGCCACTGGACGCTCGACGTAGTCTTAAGAATGATGTTTTTAAATGCGTTTTATTTGATACCTGTTATTTGGTCCGTCCGGATCGCTACCACCATCTTATCCATTAACCTACCGCCAAACAGCAGTGTTCGCACTGTTGTGTTCCGGTTTGGGGACAAGACAGCCGGTGAAATGACTAGCATAGAGGCATTCGATCTTAGTCCTCAGGGTTGGCAACGCATTTGCAGTCTTGTGAATGCGAATGTCTATGGGTCACAGTTTCTACTTACCATCAGGTGGCCTGTGTGCTCGTTTGTCTACTCTATGCCTTAAAAAAAAACTTGTGTTTATGTTGTGTCAGCTGTGGTACCAGTGGTTCCAGTCGTCGCAGAAGGGCGCCGAGCCCACGGCGTTCCGCTGGCGCGGCCGCGAGCCCGACGAGCGCCAGCTCAACCCCAAGACGCTCACCTCGGGGCTCGACGACTACCCGAGGTACGTCCACCAGCCTGGGGCCCGTCTCGAAACTCACTATAGTCTATACTTTTAGGTATTTAATAGTACATTGTGTATTAAGGGTGGTAAAGAAAGAATTACAAACGAGAGTCTGTTAGATTTCATTTCCTCGCAGCCTTCGGCTTCGGGCTTTAATGACTCGAGCTTTGTATTTCCTTTACCACCCGTGTAACATACAATGTTTTTCATCACAATTGCGAGGAAATGAAATAAAATCGGACAAAAGATCATATGTTGGAATCACACAGTTTATAATCAGTACTTATTTATAAATTAGCGGCAGACTACATCATTGTCTGTGACTTACCACAGATAATGTCAAACGTGTTCGGAGTCCGATTCTAGTGACAGTCGAGATCAATAGTTTATATACGAGATTTTTAGGAAACTGTATGTAACTGACATTTCATCTCGAATGAAACTTCATATCCAATGGCACAAGAATTGGGGTCCTGACGTATTGTGGTAGTTTGAGTACAGGTATAATATTTAAAAAAAAAAAACTATTACGCACGATAGGGCGTAATGGTAAAAAAAAGGCCCACGGGTATTATTTTGGATTTACGGTCGATATTTGTAGCATGTTAGGAAACTATTTACGAGCAAGTGTGATGAAAAAAAATAAAAAACATTCCAAACCACGTTACATTGTTAAACAGCCAATCAAAACTGTTTTATCGAATCGACGTATCAGTGTTCTGCTTCTATTGGCTGACGAACTATATCATGTGGTTGTTTTGTTTACTTTTTTTAAATTATTAATGGTATTGCCTATAGACTTATAATTTAATGATCGGCAACGGGTTGCATTTTATGTCACTTCAACGTCAAACGTAGTGACTAATATGGATAAGCCTGTGTTATAAAAAATAAAACCATAATTATATTGTTAAAAAGTCACTGAATTTAATTTATGTTTGATATTGTCAATCGATTGCTTCTTTCTTGTGAGTACATCAACGGATGTGAGAGAAGCGTAGTTGTAAACCGATATTTCATCGTTTAAAACATGTCAAAACTTGGACAGTAAAACTGCATTTTTGTTTTTTTTTCGCTTTAATGTATTTTTTTTTGTATATATTTCAGAATGCGATTGATCCCTTCCTTCCTTTAAAAAACTACTATATTTTACTAATAATAGTAATATATACCAACGATATACATCGAAAAAATTTCGAATCCCTCTGCCTCTTGTATGGCCGAGGTACCAGGCTAGCATAACTCGGGGTGTGGTTGCAGGGCGTCGCACCCGTCGGACGACGAGCGGCACGTGGACCTGCGCTGCTGGATGCACGCCGCCGCCGACGCCATGGCCACCGTGGCCGGCGTGCTGCAGAGGGACACCTCCAAGTACGTCGCACTACCTGACGCTTCTGGGCCCCTGGTCACAGAACATTTACTCTTTTCAATTTAAGACGACTTTTAATTTACTATTTTAACTATAACGTTCATTGAATACAAAACGGACACAATCCAAAATGAGTCAGTGTTGCATTTTAAAATTAGAAACTGTTGGAATACGATTTTTGATGGAAGAGCAAATTATTTTGGAATGTGTCCGTTTTGTATTCAATGAACGATATACTATTTTAATTTACCCTCCTAAGTCAATAATCTCAGATAAAACTTCTGTAACGATATCAACCTTACTAACAGCTAGGGTATAAATTTGCTTCGTATCAAAATATGGTGTCCCTTCATTTTCTATAATGTAATTTGCCATAATGGTCACTGGTTATAAATCTTCTTTCTTTATTTACCCGAATGTCACATACCATAATTTTTGACTGCCATAATATTCAAGTGTCATAATTTTCAATCTCCCTAATATTACATACATACATAGATTAAATCACGCCTGTTTCCCAGAGTGGTAGGCAGAGACCACTTCTTTCCACTTGCTACGATCTTGACAAATTTCTTTCACTTCTTCCACATTCATACATCGAGTCATGCACGCATAGGTTTCAGGTACTTAAGATTCAGCCCCTATCAAGTATTTTTCCGATTTGACTCCCTAATATTATATACCATAATAACACTTTCCATAATATTTACTTGATATAATGTTCATACAAAATGTTGGAATGTAAGAAAATTAAATGAATGGCAAACGTATCGTTGTGACATTTAAAATTATGGCAAATGACATTTGGGCACATGAGATTATCGAATACATATCTGAAACTATTTTTAGATGTATTTATTTTCATTTTTAATTTAACCCTTTAATCGCCAAAAACACCTAAATGTGTGTGTTACCACGCCACCAACACTTATAGTTGTCACATATACAGTTTAAGAGACGTTATTTCGTATGCTGTTGAATTTTGCTTTTGAAACATGCTTGCGGTGTTATTTGTATTTTTTCGATGAGGCAAATTCGGTGCCTTCAAATAAGTGTTAATTCCCAGGTTCGAAGCGACGCGCGACCAGCTGGCCGACGAGGAGCTCCTGAACAGTTTGCATTGGTCGCCCCAGTCGCAGACCTACGCAGACTACGGTGAGCTTATGTGGCCCTAGTACATTTGAAAAATAATAATATATCTGTAGGTTTAATTTTTAAGTTTCAAGTGAGTTACTGTGACAAGTCAACCGAGTCTATCTTTTATTTGTATATGAATAACGACCCGCCCTCGCTTCGCTTCGGTTTATGTTAGTTTTCTGTACATAAATCATAATTTATTATAGGTACAGTCAACAACATATAAGTGATCATTTCTGTACCTTGTCGCTTTCAATCCTTTCACAATTTTGTATAACCTTTCAAACACGACGTTAAAGTCACAAGGTACATAAATAATCACTTATTTATGCTGTTGACTGTACCTATAATAAATTATGGTTTATGTACGGGTGTTACAGAAAAATAACATAAACCGAAACGAAGCGAGAGCGGTTCGCTAAATATTCGTTTTGAGTCACTCTATCTATTGATAAAAACCGCATTCAAATCTATTGCGTAGTTTAAAATACGTTAGTTTAAAGATTCTTTGTTCCCTAAAGTCGCTTTCAACAGAGCTTGTGAACGATGTAAACAAATTAGTACTGTTTGACACATAACCTCAAATATTCACCAAGCGTGCTTTTGTTTTAATAGTTATTTCATCTTAAACTTAATATGATAATAATGATCTAGTGTATAAATCATTGCAAAGACCTCACGAGATCTTTAAAAGTACTTGATTATCGAGTAATCATGGTAAATTTCGTTTGGTTTTGTTTACATTTTTTGCAAGTTCTATTCACGGCGACAGTAGTATAGAACTGACTAGCGACCCGCCCTCGCTTCGCTTCGGTTTATATGAGTATTCCCGTTCCCGTGGGAATTTCGGGAATTCCTTTCTTAGTGCACCTCTACGGTACCTAAGCTACGTCCCTTCCAAATTTCAAGTACCTACGTTTAGCCGTTTAGGCTGTGCGTTGATATGTCAGTCAGTCAGTTAGTCAGTTTCTCTTTTTATATATTTAGATAAGAATTTGTTATACATCGACGAGAGTTTGTTGAACTTGTTTCTTTTTGGTTCCCAGGGCTGCACACGGACGGCGTGCGGCTGGTGCGGCAGCCGGGCAAGCCGGGCGAGGGCGCCAAGGTTGTGCGCAGCGTCACGGCGCCGCCGGAGCTCCGGCTCGTCACCTCGGCCTACGGTTAGTGTGGTGGTACGGTTACAACACCTAGATTCATCTGAGAAAATATCATATTATGCCTCAATGAATAACTATTTTTTGCGAATTGTATACACACTATGATACAATTTTATTTTAACTCAAGTTTTTTTTTTTTTTTTTTTTTTTTTATGGCATTGGGATGACAAACGAGCACACAGGCCACCTAACCTGATGGTCAAGTACTTTAATTTTACTACCAAGACTATAATTATACGAGATAATAATAAAATTAACGTTTATTAATTACCCGCAGTAAATTTTGCAGTTGACACATTTTTCAAAATAAACTATTTATGCTTTATTATATTTGGAACAGTACCCTATCTTTAGTACCCGGAATCGACACGTGCGTGCATGACTCGATGTATGACTTACTGGCTCGGCTCGAACCTTATAACTATTACGTACAAGTCTGATCGTGGGTTTTAATCGTGCTTTCGGAAATCATCGGAATCGTTGTTCGTGTCTGCGCGAACGAAGATTCACGACACGCCATATCAGTTGTGTTCTACTGTAATCTGTTTGTCATGAAGTATCGATTATTTTTAGGCACTTGCTAGGTTTTCTTGGTGCATGTACGGAAAAGGCAAGGCATGGTACCGTCTAACACACATTTAAGTACCTTGTCACAGCTATTGACATACTTTAGGTAATCAAACCACTTTCACTTTGATACGTCACTGTGACAAGATACTAAAATTCACAGCTACTTCAGTCACGTTAAAAGTCTGAGATTAACTTTGTACGCTTTCCAGGTTATGTGTCCCTGTTCCCGATGCTCCTGAAAGTGTTGAAGCCGGACAGCGAGAAACTCGGCAAGATGCTCGAGGATTTGGATAAGCCAGAGCTACTGTGGTCGAAGTACGGTCTGAGGTACGTACTCGTTCGCGTGCTATGTGATCCTAGTCACTAAAACTCTAGGTTGTTTCCGTTAAGTTGTTTTTTTTTTTTTTTTTATGTCATAGAGAAGACAAACGAGCACACAGGCCACCTGATGGTAAGTGGAAACTGTGACCCATAGACATTCGCATTCACAGGACTGCGATGCAATCCTAAGACTGCAAATGCGTTGCCAACCCTGAGGACTAAGATGGAATGCCTCTATGCTAGTCATTTCACCGGCTGTCTTATCCCCAATCCGGAACACAACAATGCGAACACTGCTGTTTGGCGGTAGGATAATGAATAAGATGGTGGTAGCGATCTGGACGGGCCCTGCACAAGGTCCTACCACCCGCATTGGCTACTATATAACGTTTTTTACATACATACATACATAAACTCACACCTTTATTCCCAGAGTGGGGTAGGCAGAGCTACAGAATTTCCAACAACTATAAAAACTTTTTGATAATTCTGTAACCACATTTTGCACACTTAGGCGAAGATGTTTACCAGTGTATTAGTGACAGGTTGCAAGCCCATCGCCTAACAGTATTACACGTTTTTATTACCTTAGTCGGTTACCTTTATTACGTTTTTTTTTCAAGCGTTTGTTAAATCCAAGCGTGGGCGCCGAATACAAAGAGTTTCGTACATTGACTCACTATTACTTGTCTCTGTCACTCGCGCACAACGACATTTACCACCACCTTCATCGATTGTAAACCTTTTCCCGATAGCAATACGGCGCCTTACAATAAAGGTCAATGTACGAAATTCTTTGTCGTCGGCGTGCGCAATTTAGACGTTTTTAATCCAAACACTAAAGTAAATTACTACAAATTTAATGCTTTATAGCTATGTAAAAAAAAACTTCTTACTAAAACTCGACTATATGCTGTTTTTTAATGTAAAAGTTACACCAAAAAAAACTCCTGACTATGACTAACTATTTTGATTTACGCACTAGCCAATTTTAATTTAACAGTTATTAAATTTATATATTATATATGATCGGAGAAATACTGGAAAAGGGCCGAATCTTAAGTACCCGAAACCGACGTGCGTGCATGACTCGATGTATGAATGCGGAAGAAGCGAAAGAAATTTGTCAAGATCGTAGCAAGTGGAAATTAGTGGTCTCTGCCTACCCCTCTGGGAAACAGGCGTGATTTAATGTATGTATGTATGTATATACTATATTAAATTTTCAGGTCCCTCTCAAAATCCTCTCCTCTCTACATGAAGCGGAACACCGAGCACGACCCGCCCTACTGGCGGGGGCAGGTCTGGATCAACATCAACTATCTCGCTCTCTCCGCGCTGCGGCACTACTCGCGCGCGGACGGGCCGCACGCGGCGAGGGCGGCGCGGCTGCACGACGAGCTTCGCGAGAACGTTGTCGGTGAGTACCGCTCTGATTTATGTGATACTGGTACTTTTACTCTATAGGTTTCTTTATTCTCCCATCTTTCTGTATATTTTACTCGGTAACCATATTGCTTTTGAAATGTTATCGTATTGTTAACGTCATGATAGGTATTATTTATTTGACTGAAGTTAAGACTGCACCGAGAAAACGCCGAGCGTCCAGTGGTGCCCTCACTACTAAAGCCTGTACCGAAAAGTTTTTTTACATACTATATTTATGATATTAATGAAACTATAATGAACAGCAAAGATATTTTATTTTAGTTATATTATGAAAAGTGTCTATTTACAAAAAATATACAAATTTTATATTTTAAGAGTTTTGACAAACGGATTTTTCTCCTCAAGCCTGCCATTAAGTTTTGCACAGTGGTTTCGGTGACTTTGTTGGCATGTTTTTTCCATTTTTTTTTAAAATCTGCCTCTGATGTTGCTGGTGAACCATTCTTACGCAATTCTGCTTTGACTAATGCCCAATACCGCTCGATGGGTCGTAGCTGGGGGCAGTTCGGGGGGTTCATATCTTTGGACACACATTGTACGTTATTTGAAGCCAGACACTCTTGTGTGGCACGGGCATAATGTGCAGTAGCCAGATCGGGCCAAAACAGCACATTCCCTTCATGCTGCCTTATAAATGGTAAAATAAAACCTTTTATACATTTCTGGACATAAATATCTGCATTTATGGTACCTTTCACGATAAATGACCCAGTGCGTTTTCCGCAGGAACATATTGCTTGCCATATCAAATATTTTTCTCCAAACTTCTCCATAAAAATATATTTATTTTGATCGTTTATATTAGCCCTTGATTCGGTTGTAAAGAATTGATCACCTGGCAAAGTCGAAAAATCTTTTTTTACATACGTCTCATCGTCCATGAGAACGCATGCTCCGTTCATACTGCAAAGCAGCTTGTACAATTTTCTTGACCTTGTAACGGAACTATTGAATTGTTTTATCGACTGTTTTGGGGCTTTTACTTTTTTATAGGACTTTAAATTTTGACGTACTTTCGCTCTCTGGACCATAGATGTACTAGTTTTCAATTTTTTTGCCACGTCCCGCACCGATAAACTACAATTTTTCTTATAAGCAGTCACTATTTTCTTTTCTAAAGCTTTACTTGATGGACCTGTCGGGCGTCCACTTCCAGCTTTGTCTTGAATTCTGTATTCATTCAAGTATCGCTTAACTATATTTCGCACCGTTGCACGACTTACTTTCACCATTTTCCCGACCGCCGCAAAAGTTGAATCAGGATTTTCCAGATACGTTCGCAAAACATTTTCTCTCAGAGTTATTTTATCGTCTTGCATTTTTGATTAAAACAATACCCAGCCTAAATTAACAATGTGAATTGATACATCAAAATGACACTTACTGAAAATTATAATCAGAAAAAAAAAACATTTACCAGACAGTATTTTACTAATATGCAAACTTTGTAAAAAAACTTTTCGGTACGGGCCTTATTATTGTGTTTTCTAATTAACTAAAGAATTTCCTTGAAATCAGACGATACGTTTTTGTAGCGCAAGTATAAACACAATTTATGGGTAAAAAAAGTCGGGAATTCAAACCCTTTTTGATTTTCAATCAGCAAAAAAATAAAAACACAATCCAAACAAAAAAAAGTGTACATTATGTATGTACAGTATTCTGGACAGTGCCAAATTAAGGGTAACAATTACCCTATAACACCTATAAGTAGTCAGCTTAACCGGAAAAGGTGGCCACTTTTTTCCGTTAAGCTGACTACTCTAAGGGTAATTCTTATTGAACTATGTAATATACCCTATACGTTGTTTTTCATTTGTAGTACAAAAACCTATCGACCAATTTCAAGGAAATACTTTAGTTTTTTAGTAAAACAATAATAGTAATGAGGGCGCCACTGCACATTCGGCGTACGCTCGGCGCAATCTTAAGGGTTAATTTCGGCAATATGTCTGGTCGTTTCTCAGGAAACCTCCTCTCGGAGTACCGGCGCACGGGCTACCTCTGGGAGCAGTACTCGGGCGAGACGGGCGCGGGCTCGGGCTGCCGGCCCTTCACCGGCTGGACCGGCCTGCTGCCGCTCATCATGGCCGGCGAGTACTAGCGCGGCTATGCGAGCCTGGTACCTGAGCGCACAAACAGCTCCTTATTTGACTAATCCGACAGGTGACAGGTGACATTTCAGTGTAATTTTTTTTTTTTTTTATGCCATCGAGTAGACAAACGAGCACACAGGCCACCTGATGGTAAGTGGAAACTGTGACCCATAGACATTCGCAATCACAAGACTGCAATGCAATCCTAAGACTGCAAATGCGTTGCCAACCCTGAGGCTAAGATGGAATGCCTCTATGCTAGTCATTTCACCGGCTGTCTTATCCCCAAACCGGAACACAACAATGCGAACACTGCTGTTTGGCGGTAGGTTAGTGGATAAGACGGTGGTAGCGATCCGGACGGACCCTGCACAAGGTCCTACCACCCGCAACATAGGTACATAGCGCAGTTTATAATTGATACCCAGCGTGTTCACTTGTCAATGTATAACAAATTGTCACCTGTCACTTGTCACTGTCAAGATGTAGAAATAGGGGGCAGGAGACAACAGACGGAATCGATTTTAAGTTTGTGATAGTGCCAGTTCACGTAACGATATATTTGCAAGACACAATATTTTTCACCTCAGCGACTGAAAAAGGCAGGTTTTGCTGCTAAAAGGCAAAATTTGTGAGCAAAAGACAAAGTAAGTATTTAATAAAAAAAATACGAGAACAGTGTTGGGTCACTATTGATCGCTTAGTGGCTGGTGGACAAAATTATGTGGTTCATTCTTTATAGTAAAATTCAACTGATATGGCTTACCGATGTACCTGCGCAGATGACACTTTTTCGAAGCGCGGGAACCAATCAGCGTAGCGCGGTTGTATTCTGTGCTATTATTGGTTATTAGTGACGCCATGTTGATTCCCGCCCGCGTGTCATGTGAATGTTGAGCAATTTAATTTGCACCTTATAACTATTACGTAGAAGTCTGATCGTGGGTTTTAATCGTGCTTTCGGAAATCATCGGAATCGTTGTTCGTGTCTGCGCGAACGAATATTCACGACACGCCATATCAATTGTGTTCTACTGTACCAAGTAGTTTCTTTTTACTTTTGGTATCATGTTCTCGGTGCTGAGGTGAAACGTTGTATGTGCAACACCAGACCAAAGTGTGTGTGTCGTGGTAACTATTCTAGAATTGCAATCTTCAATCAATTTCAAGATTTTATATAGATATTTTTAGCTCAGGGATATTATGCCAATGTGATTCCGCTGCTATACTCTCCATGTATGGCCAAATTATAACAAAGCAAAGTATATAGCTAAGGAACTCGATGCGCAAGAGTGGGAAGTGTGCCTCTTTCTTTGACGTGTTGCTGCGTCCCTCTCGTAAGGACGTATATTGCTGCCGGGATAAATATTATGTTTTTAGTTGGGCCGCATCAATTTAGAGTAAACTATAGCTTACTCGAACAAAGAACGCTTACCATTTAGGTATTAAAAGCACGAAAGTTTAATAGATTATCAACGCTACCATAATACAATTGCACATTTTTTTTAATCTATTTCCGATTGTTAGAATTTATAATCTGAAAGATCAGGGTGGTTGCAGCCTTTTTCACTAAATAAGGTCCTATTGTATCGCATATTGTTTTTTATAAGTGGATGCGGCCAAACGAAATGTGAAAAACCTGACCTGACCAGATGCACCACGCTAACTAGCGTTTCTATTCGTTTCTAAACCAATCGCGTCACTGGTTGATCACGTGATACGATAAGTCACGTGATCTACCAGTGACGCGATTGGTTTAAAAACGCATCTTGGCAGGAGTCTCTGACCTGAGGACCGATCGTTGTGGAAAACCTTAGGGAAGGCCCTTGTTGTCGTCTTGAGTCTGATGACGATGATGATGACTTAGAATTATTCACGTATAGAGATGAGGAACAGATAACATACAATTTTAATCGTGTGGTAATTTTTAATTATCCTCTGACGTGTCGCTGTATCCCTTTAAGTCGTGATGTAAATATTGTAATATTTTTCCGCTACTGGAATCTATCGTTATTCACACACTTGGATTTAAAGATCCATTCATAGACAACTGACATTGGGTGGGTCAATTCACATCAGACACAAACTTAAGCTAAGTCCCAAGCAGTGTTCAATTAAAAAAAAAAACAAAAAAAAGATTTTTAATACACGCTTATTCCCGACTGGTTAAACTACTACTTGTTATAATATAACTGTCAAAATACGAGTCCAAACTAGAAGGGTCTACTAATAATCATTGAGGAGTTCCTATGACTACCTGTCTTCTCCATCATCAGACCAGCTCGATGGTGTTATATTATTGTATTGTCATCAGAATTGCATAAGTATGCCAGATTTTAAATCAGTCCGACACTTGGAAGTAGGTTAAAAGATACGATTACATAGTTACTTAAAATAAAACTTTATGCACGTAGTTTGGAGGTTATATCTGGTAGCTCAAAAACAATTTTCTTGTCGACTGTACTTGTATCATATCACTGAAAACTAATTCAATATTAAAAAAAAAGAGTAACGAGTTAAGTGAACCTTTTAGGTATTAGAAAACATTATGTATAAATAAGCATTTTTATATAATTGAATAAGTAATGCGTTGTGATCGAAGTAAATGTCAAATTACAGTTGTTTCTTTTGAGGGACTTTTTTTAAATATGTGATTATTATGTGTTCGTTATTCCTCATAGGTGTCGTTAAGGGTCATATTTTTTTTTTATTGCAAATTGAAATCTAACTGACCCTTTCGATACAGAATGATATACACAGTTGACCACGTGTTGTATCGTAACGAAAATGTCATTCTACACATTTTGAATGACAAGAAAAACTTTACTAGCGTTGGCATCTTGGCCACGACCTCAGCGCTACATTCGCGTTGTTTCGTTTATATGGTCCCTAGACGGCTAAAGATGGCCGCGGGGGGAGGAGTCCTCCGCCCCGCGCCCCCCGGCGAGCAGATCCGCCCGCGCGGGACGGTCGCACTAGAACTTGTCGGACTTTGAGCCGCCTCATTTGAAAGCGCTTGTGATATATGTGTTTAGTGTTTAAAATTCACAATGTTGCATTTTTTAAGTTTTCGCGTTCATCTACTTGAGATTTTGAACTGTTCGCGCAGCTGGCTAATCGAGGATAAAAGAGGTGGTCCACCGGGAATGACCCTCGACCCAAAGTCAATTTGGCTGGCTGGGAGCGCTTTGTGAATTAGAAATACTATAGTAATTTAATGTCTTTGTATTCATAATTTGATTTGGAAAGAAAGAAAAGACATTTTGCTCGACTACCTTTAGTTCCTGATTAACGGGCAGACTTAAACACACGTAAAAACTGTTATTATTGACATTGTTCGCGACTGAAATTGCTTTAATCATCCAATTGCATTCGTGTGTTATTGAGAATTTAATAGATGACATCTAAAGCAATTTCGCGCAATGATTCGGTCTTCTATATCGTTACTATGTCAAGATGAATAAGCACATAACTACTTTATTCTAGCTCCAATATGTTTACACAACTTGAATGCTGAGAGATCAATGCGTACAGGTTTTATCGAAAGTTGAGCTTTATAGCACAGTTTAGTACAGAGGGTTTCATAATAATGAAAATATTGTATTAGCTAAATATTTAGTGTTAAGTAGAGTGGCGTGAAGACAGTTCCGATTGTTTTGTTAACGGTTACTTTGTTTATGTAAATAAAGATATTGTTACAAAAATGTTTTTTAGTTTTATTTTCTAAACCCTAAGACATATCAAACCGGTTATGAATAAATAAATATCAGGGGACAATCTCACACCAATTGACCTAGTCCCAAACTAAACTCAAGGCTTGTATTATGGGTACTAGACAACGATATAAATACTTATATACAGAAATATATACTTAAATACATAGAAAACATCCATGACCCGGGAACAAAATATTCGCGCTCATCACACTAATATCTGCCCTTACCGGGATTCGAACCCAGGACCGCTAGCTTCGTACGCAGGGTTACTACCAACTAGGCCAGCGCATCGTCACGGTTATGGTAAATAGGGTTAGTCCTAATATTCCAAACCTTTTGAGCTGCGTTACCAAATATTTGCAAAGGCAGCAAAATATACGTTCAACAGGTTAGGCTTAGCATTCCTATTATGTTCGTTCCATTGCTATTTGCTTTCGTCAGAAATGGTTTACCACGATTCGGGGTCCCATTTCGTCCACATTCTCATCTTGGCCACGTCCCCAACTCGTCCACATAACAATCCCAAATTGTCCACTTCCTATCTCATCCATATTCCTAACTCGTCTGCACTTCAACTTAGGGCTGTTAGATATTAATTCGATCACTCGGTTGTTTGTTCACTAGGCGTTGGGAACGTGGACGATATAATAATGTGGACGAGATAGGTGTGAAACTGAGCGATCTGATACCTAACGAACCTAACTCGAAAGACATAGAGTCCATATATTTTTATGTTTAAATAAAACAAGCGTGTACTCACAATCAACGATTACTTTATTCTGTAATTTTTTACTGTAAGTAAAATATATTCTATGATATTTCAGCGATATAAAAACGTGGCGATAGTCTCCACGAACAACATTCAATTATAAACTCAGCGCTTCTGTTACTCCGAGACAACAAACACCAATTAATTTAACCAATAAAATATAATAAAATATTACGAATGAGGCGATGCGACACAAACAATAGAATATAGAACTTGTTACACAGTTCAAAGTACAGCGCGGCGTAAATCCTATTAGTCACAACTTCCTGGTCTTGCTAAACTCTGACAAATTTTAAATTTGCAATCTGGCTAACTTCGATGACTAAAATGGAATGCCTCTACGCTAAACATTTCATCGGTTCTCTCAGTTGGATAAGTTCTATACTGTATTGCGAGTGATTTCGCCACTGTCAAGTGAATAGAGTAAATCAGTAAACAGAATAAATTAAAAGTAAAAGCCGGAAATCTTTCAATCGGCCATTTTCCCTCCCCGAAGGTTACCGGAAGAGCCCAGTTTTTCATCGACTCTTACATTTTGTTTCAACAATGTCACCTAACCTTGACAGTCACAAGTAGCTTATTAAAATAGTATCAATGAATTAGGTACGACTGTCGCGTACAACTATCATGTTTTTATACAGATATACGTGACTGTGGGACCCAAAGGTACTTTTTTTTAAATATAAACAGGGTAAAGTCTCTAGTCGTCAGCCAGACACCTGTAGTCGGCCTCTGCCTATAGTTTGTATGAGTGGGAAGAGTACGAAATATATATCTCCCACTATTCGCACTCATATAAGGTGGAATACTGGTCTCTGGCTGACGACTGGTGACTTTACCCTAGTCTCGGAGTGACGCGAAGCGCCCAGCGCACAGAGATCCCTAAATACATGTTAATGTTCACAAAACACAGTCAACTCAACCAACAAACACCGACAAGGTACAAAGCTTTTTTTTCACATTTTCGTTTTTTTCCCCTATCTAGATATATTTCAATTGGATAACCTACTTACGCTAACTATACAATATTTAAATGATTTTTTTTCTCATTTTTTGCTTATTATTGTTTAGAAAAACCTCACTGAACACGGTCCAGCCGCTGTTTATGTACAAAATCCTAATTTACACAATTATATCTTATTATGTTGCATCTACAATCGATAGTGCCATATCTACGTAGCGTGAGACAACCACAGCCCCAGACAAGACGCATTCGACGAACGTTATCGCTATCGAAAATGTAGCTTAAGCTGCCGGAGAGCATAGAAAAAGCTGCCAGGTCGCGGTGGCGTTGAGCGCTTACGACAAATCTATAAATGAGCTGTCGAAAATAGTTAACGTTAGCAATAAGCATCTTGCCTAGGGCCCCTTAAGGCTTCACAAACAAAATTACATATAACTTTACAATAAAGATCAAATTATTTATTTCTCAGTAACATTATCTCTGAAACTAACAAATGGGCACATCTGCACACTTTATTTAAAGTGAACCTTGTTACGTAAAGACACAGTCGAAATTGGCCGTAAACATTGCAGTTGTGCCCTTTCGTGTAACCGAGGTTGAATCGGCATGATCAACCCACGTGACCTTTTTAATGTCACATTTAAAATACAATTTTCAACAAATCCATGACGTCACTTACACCACTATTCAAGGGAGTGTCCACTAATACAGCAAAACAAAGGGAATACACTAAACCTTTACTAGAATACACAGGCAGTGTTAATATCACGATTTAACCATTTTCATAATAGGTATAAATATGTACAATTAGGTATTTGTGAATGTAGTGCAAATCCAATATTTTTTTTATTTTTTTATTTTTAGTTATTTCTGTTCAGAGCACATCTTGTATTTTCTAGCATGTCGCTCAGTGCTGTCTTATCTGACTATAGTCTGCTTCACCTAGAACGATCTCCGTGACAGCATTATTTCGTAATTTCAAACGCTTACTAGAGATATTTAAAAATAAGCTATTATTTATTTAAATTCCTGAACGGCGTCGCTATGAACGTACTAATATGTAGTATTTATGTATGTTATGTTGTCACAGGCATCACCTTAGATAAAACAGACATTAGTTAGAAAGAGATCCGAACGACAAACCGTCGCGGACAACATGTGCTAATCGTCCAGAATTAATAAAACGATTTATTTCAAATAATAGATAATTAACCGGTCTAAGGCGATTTTGACAAATTATCCTAGTAAAATAATTGAGTATAAAAAACCAAACTTCAAAACCCTTTCTTTTCTTCCCTTCGAAGCCCATTCGCTGCCACCAACTGGTAATAGTATGTAATTTTAACACACATACGTGTCACAGGCAGTGAACGTGTTAACAATCCTTTTTCATGAACCTGACAGGTGCATAAGCTGCACATTAACTCGACTAGCATAAAGTTTAGCATTTACTCAACCTGTCACGTTTGCAAAATTCAATCTCGGTCCTATCTCTCCAAGAAAATCGTCTGAAATTAAATTTAAACAAAACAATACAAGTTTTGCACAAACTAAACACTAAACAGAGAATAAATCTTAAAACATAAAAAAGAAAAATACAGCCAGATTTGTCTAGTAAAAAATAAGATTCAGTAATAACTCTACGACTTATGTCTAAATTCTAGGTAACACTAAGATTATGTTAGTATAGGCACGGGCACAACTAGTGTTAGGATTAAAGTTATATTATACAAACGAACAGCTAGCAACTTTTAATAATAAGTCTCGCCTATATTTTATTACTTTAGGCAAATTAATAAAATTAAACTGTATATTAAAGTCAAAATCAAGTGTAAAATGACCTACAGTCTCATGCCCTAAAGCCATGCTGTGTCCTTATCTGTCGAATTTGGACAATGACAGAAAAAATATATCCGAGCGTCCAGTGGCGCCCTCATTACTATCATTGTGTTTTCTAATGAACTAAAGTATTGTCTTGAAATCGAACGATGGGTTTTTGCTGTAGAGATGAATACACAATTTATAGGATACTAGCGACCCGCCCTCGCTTCGCTTCGGTTTATGTGAGTTTTCTGTAACCCCCGTACATAAAACAGAGATTTATCACTACATAGTATAAAACAAAGTCGCTTCCCGCTGTCTGTCCCTATGTATGCTTAGATCTTTAAAACTGCGCAACGGATTTTGATGCGGTTTTTTTTAGTAGATAGAGTGATTCAAGAGGAAGGTTTTTATGTATAATAAATTTTGTTTTATGTACGTGTGTTATAGAAAACTCAAATAAACCGAAGCGAAGCGAGGGCGGGTCGCTAGTTATACATAAAAACCTTCCTCTTGAATCACTCTATCTACTAAAAAAAAACGCATCAAAATCCGTTGCGTAGTTTTAAAGATCTAAGCATACATAGGGACAGACAACGGGAAGCGACTTTGTTTTATACTATGTAGTGATGATAAATGATATAACTTAAGGTGATTCGATCTGAAGCACACTTTCAGTTGTTTTTAAAGCTATTTGCATCTGCTGCTGAACTGCTGCTCTAAACTAGCTGCCATCAAAATTTTCTTTTAAGACTCCCTGATATCGATATAGATTTACGCTATCAAAGTTTGTCTTTTTGGCCTTTATTTTGATACTAGCGACCCGCCCTCGCTTCGCTTCGGTTTATATGAGTTTTCTGTAACACCCGTTCATTAAAAAAACATTTATTATACATATAAACCTTCCTCTTGAATCACTCTATCTTTTAAAAAAAACCGCATCAAAATCCGTTGCGTAGTTTTAAAGATCTAAGCATACATAGGGACAGACAGCGGGAAGCGACTTTGTTTTATACTATGTAGTGATTTTTAAGTGCGAAACACACATAGTTAGTTGCCAAAAAAAAAATTGCGTGATCAGGGAAACATATAAAATAAACAAATATGATTTAATCTTAATTACAGAAATAACAATACACCTGACCAGAATTTGCTTACATGAAAAAAAATACAAACAAAACTTGGAGCTATCACTAGTATATGGAAAAAGCATCGATAATTAAGTTTATCGATATAGGCAATAGCTGTCATTTAATTTTGCTCCGTATATTTCTGTCTGCTTATTAGAAAACACAATAATAGTAACGAGGGCGCCACTGGACGCTCGACGTAGTCTAAACAAAGCTGCCAGTGTTTCCGCCCAAAACAATAAAATATACAGCGTGTTAATACAACTAAAACACGATCAGAAAACGTTAAAATTTAAACTAATTAATCACAATACACCCTTAAATTACTAACTTAGCATATATCTGTATCAGTCGTAAACAATTAATATATATTATGTTGCAACACTCTATAGCTACGCTCGTCGCCGCGCGGAACTACAACCAGCAGTTGATTTATGATATCCTGGTATCTTGAAATGGCTAATGTCATGGTGAGCGGGGAAAAATAGGTTTTTAACCGATTGCGTCAGGTGGGTTATGTTTTTGAAGTGTATGTCGTGAAGCGTCTTTGGATTCTTAGTTCTTTGAAGTGATATAGGTTATATTTTAATTTATTTTTCCTACTCCTGTACTTTTAGCTGTCATTAATATAGTAATTAACACTAATATAGGGACATAAATAATATGTCCGCAGAATAATCCAGAGAAAAGTCTATCTAGTCTATTCCCCATAACAGAACTAGTGCTTTTTTGAGCCAAAACGACACTCTAGCTGCCAAATCTTACTATTGCTGCGACACTGTAGCTGCCAAAACTTAAAGTATTCACGAAAATTTAAAAACAATGTTAATCTTATACACCAGTTTTTTTTCCCGGTCGTTTGTTGTTCTGTGCTTCGATTGTTCTTTCGTACGTATTTCCGTTTAATATTGCATTTTATTTGAAACGTAGTTGTAGAAATAATATTGTATGAAACGGTGTATAATTAAGTCAAAAAACACTCGTGGCCTTTGGTTCACATTGTAACGCACGCCACTCGTCTTTTTTGACCTCTCTTATACAACTGTTGCATAATAGTAGTTTATGCAATAGTTGTATAAGAGAGGTCAAAAAATATGAGTGGCGTGTGTTACGATGTGAGCCGAAGGCGAACATCGTAAAGGTAAGCGCCACGAGTGTTTTTTGACTTAGTTATACACCGTTGCATACAATACTTTTTCTACAACTAAGTAGGTTTCAAATGAAATGCAAAACTAAGCGAAAAAACTTACAAACGAACGAACGAAGTAAAGAACAACAAACGAGCGGGAAACAAGAAAATGACAAAATATGTGTCTATGGTTTACTTTGTTTTTAAATTGACGGAATGGAAAATAGAATTATTTACAATTCCAAAACATTTTAATTTGACCAATCAGAATACTTCACCAAATTAAATCCACCAATCACAATACACATCGACTGTCAAACGGAACGATAGGTTCTTTTAGGTACGTGTTTCTCTTTAACTAATTTAAATCTTGTAAAAAAACTTTGTATTTCGTATCAACCAACCAGAATACAGCTATTTTAAAATCGACCAATCAGGTAACTGAAATCATTTCTCAAAACATTAGGTGATTTATAGTCCCTATTTCACAATCGTTAAAATATGATTAAATCGATTGTGCAACGCTAAGCTTTGGCAGCTGGCCGTATCGTTTTATCTCAAAAACGCACAAGTGCTGTTTTGGGGCATAGACAAGATAGACTTTTCTCTGGATTATTCTGCGGACATATTATGTATGTTCTTATATTAGTGTTCGTGACTATATAAATGACAGATAAAAGTACAGGAGTAGGAAAAATATATAATAAGCTTGATTTTTAAAAGACTTATTTAAGTGATACAGTCAGTGATCTTTGAATAATCTTTGTTTGAAGCTTACATTTCGTATGTACGAGGGCTGCCTTTTAAGTTGTGTCGTTTGGAAAAACTAAAGACAATTTAAGTGTTAAATGGTATTTATTGTTTTTCAAAGTAATCACCGTGATATGTAATACACTTTTTCATTCGATCGAACCAGTTTTCGAAACACTTATTCCAGTCCGAAGTCGGGGTCTCCAAAATGGCCGTTTTGTATGCCTCAACGGCTTCTTCAGGCGTCTGGTACCGTTGACCACGAAGTCGTTGCTTGATTTTTGGAAAAGTAAAAAAATCGTTAGGGCTTAAGTCTGGACTGTGCGGCGGGTGTTCCAGAATTTCGACGTTTTGCTCTTTTAAAAACGCAATTGTTTGCCGGGCGGTGTGCGAGCTCGCATTATCGTGATGCAGTCTTATACGACGTCTTGGGTTATTTTTTCGAAACTCGCCGATGACTTCTGGTAAACAGACAGTGGTATACCAGTCAGCATTAACCGTTTTACGATCCTCGAGCACGATGTTGGCCACGTGGCCACTTTTCGCCACAAACGTGGCGACTATTTTTTTCGAAATGCTCCGTGAGCGTATTACTTTGGTCGGTTTTGGCTCATCTTGGAACACCCAAACAGTCGACTGCTGTTTAGAATCGGGTTCGTAGGCATATATCCAAGATTCGTCACCACTGATAATGTCGTAAACATGTTTCGAGTTTCCTCGGTTGAATTGCCGCAGAGTTTTGCGACACCATCGAACGCGAGCCGTTTTTTGGTCTTCACTGAGTAAATGTGGTATCCAGCGAGAGATCAACTTTTTTACGCCTAAGTGATCATGCAAAATACTGTGAACACTGGTCCCTGAAATACTTAAGGAAGCTTCTATCTCACGGTATGTCGCATGGCGATCTTCGACGATCAGTTGCCGTACAGCATCAATGTTCTCCTGGGTTACGGCTGTTTTTGGTCGACCTTCACGATGTCTATCACCAAGACTAGAGCAACAACGTTGAAATTCTAAATACCAGCGTTCCACAGTCCGGAGGCATGGTGCTTTATCATTGAAAACCGTAGTCAACTCTTCGAAGCACTGAAGTCGCGTTAAGCCCCTTTTGAAGTTGTAAAAAAATATCGCACGTAAATTTTCCTTCGAAATTTCCATTTTCACAACTGACTTGTCAACTTTGAACGAGCGCTGTACTAAAACGGTTGGGCCGATTTCGAGTCATTCTTTTGTTTTCGAATTCTAATTTCAAATATTTTAAGATGACACTAGTTCTTTTTTATGCAATCACGGAAGGCTTGCAAACGACAGAACTTAAAAGGCAGCCCTCGTACCTATCCAAAAAACTCCAACTTCCGCCGCTCACCACTCAAGACAGAAAATCTAAAGCAACACAAGTATTTTGTTTAGAATGCACGAAAACACAACCCGCTTCTTAATTTAAAAAGTGGTAAACCGCGAGTTCGTGTATTTAAAACGCTCGTCCGCCTCATCTATGCTTTTATGACAGCCTGGTACTTGTGAACCACTAGAGTTCACGAACCCTGGCACAATGCACAACCATAAAGTTTCTAAATATTAATAATGATGACAGCAATAAAACAATGCCCTTATTACTTGGTCATTATTTAGGCGTTTGTTCCGAATCAATTTCGTGGTCACATTTTTGTAGAAGTGGCTGCAGATATCGATTTCGTTTCTGCGGGCCAAAATGTGGATAAAGCATCCGTCACTCCCGTACCTATATGCGTGTCAGAAAGTGACGGATGATTTATCCACATTTTGTAACACGATAAACGCAGCCATATTAGGCCCCATGGTTAGGTATCTAGGCATACTGGACAAAAAAACATCCAAACACGGTAGTTAACGTTCGAATAATGACCCTACTATTCCTTCACACGCAACAAGTTTAGCAATATTTAAAAACTTCATGGTTGTGCAATGTTGCAGGATTGACTTTTGATTTGCCTAGATATAAGAGACTGTCATTATTACTCGGTGAAAACAGTTCCGAAAAGCGACGAAGTGACTTAAAGCTACTTACGAGCTAAATGATTAGCAAGTACAAGTTGAGGCGAAAGCTGAGGCCAGCTCTACTTCCACGCTTGTCTCGCTCGCCATACAGTTACGATCGACTATTGTTCAGCAGGAATATTGCCCTTCTAAATAAAAAGGACGTATGTGCAATTTTATAGTCGAAGCAAATTTAACTTACCGTCTAATGAAATAAGGTCACTAATTCGCGGTTCTGTCAGACATACGCCCTTTTTTCTCATGATGGCAGAATAGGTTAAGTGATATAAAGTGATAGTTATAGTGTAACATGAAATCAAATAGTGAAGAATTTAAGGTAGAATTTTGAACGGAGATACCACAGAAGCTGTTCACTATTTTGCTACCAAGCGAAACTACTTTTAACTCCGTATATAGAAAATGCGTAACTGTTTTAAAAATAATACGTTTAAAGAAAACTTGAGTAACAATATATAAACAAAAGTATACTTAATGAAGAAGAAATATATGAATGTATGAATGTATGTGTGTGTGATTTTATGTGGAAGTAGCGAAAGAAATTTGTCAAGATCGTAGCAAATGGAAAGAAGTAGTCTCTGCCTACCCCTCTGGGAAACAGGCGTGATTTAATGTATGTATGTATACTTAAAACTGATGAAGTGGACAATATTGTTTAAAAAACTGATCAAAACATGACAAAAATACATTTTCTAATATAAATAAATACCGGAAGTGGTATTATGTAAGACGATGTAAGAAGATGTTATTTTCCAGGTAGTGGAGAAGACAGATCGTTACTACTTTCGAAAAAACTCGTACGTCACGAAATATGAGATACGACGTTTTTTTCAACGTAATAGCGATATAATTCTTATACCGCTGTCCGTTTCGCTCTCTAGAACTTGGCAGGCAACTAATGTAGTCAATAGTCAAAAATGTATACAATGTGGCGAGCGAGCAAACTTACCTCCAACTTGACTTGATACTTTTGAACTAGGAAATTACTTGAGTCCGCTCGGTGCCGCAACGCTAAAGATGACTCCTGCTTGAAATATTGATATTTGGTATGCTATAGCTTCGTAAGATCCATGTCAAATTTCGTTAGTTCAAAAAAGAATCTAGGGTCAGTCAACTAAAGTCAAAAATCACTTTGACAATTGTCCTAAATTAAGGATCTTCGATGAAAATATAACATATAAATTTTTAGTAAAATCATATAAAATCACGGTAACAAAATAGGATCTTTCCTATACTTTCCGTAAAAACTGACTTATTTCATGTATTTTTTTTTTTAATTCTGCGGTGGCTTGAGAGCTTGTTTGCGTTCTTCTTGACATATAAGAATCCTTCGTTCTTCAGAGCATAGTATCCAACATTGTCGGCACCAAGCGTGAGACAGCTATAGGGTCACCTATAACAAGCCCGAAGTTTCGATTCCCAACTGTTTCATTTGCATTAACATCCAGTAGACTTTTTTTCTGACTGTAGAAACTATACTGCTCTTGTAAATAAAATTGCAAGCTCAATTTGATAGTCAAAGCCAATTGAACCCTCCGTCATAGAAAATAAGGTCACTAATATATTAGCGATTCTATGTGACATACGCCTTTTTTTTCTAATGAGGGCAGTATAGGTTAGGTTAGGTTTGTT
>OZ014464.1:3687069-3793778 GCA_963966035.1 Acleris laterana
AACGATATGTATGGCAGTCAAGGGGATCCGATCTCTTATTTATCGCCCTAACCAATAGTCGTATGTCGCACTCACCGGGGTGGAGGCGGTCGTCGAGCCGCAGCTCCCCGTAGGGCTCGTTGTCGTTCCAGCGCGTCGCGGGCCGCAGGCACTCCGCGCTCGGCGGGTACCACGACTGCGCCGGCTTGCTCGCCACCCGCTCTGCAAACGATACCAGTCACTATGTCAGTGGAATAGTACAGTGTTGCCTAAAGCTAAGTAACGAATTGTTTGACGAAGTGCTATAATCCGCGTCAGGCAATCCTCGTTTCCGCCGAGGCGTTATATACTCGTAATGCTTCTCTTAAACAATGCCAGGAAATGATAAAAATACATAATTGTACAGAAGAACACAATTGATATGGCGTGTCGTGAATCTTCGTTCGCGCAGACACGAACAACGATTCCGATGTTTCCGATGTGTTTTACGTGTGTGTAAAAAGCTTTTTTTTATACCATAGGGAAGATAAACGAGCACACAGGCCACCTGATGGTAAGATAAAAAATATATAAACATTATATGCGAGCTTGTGTTATCACTTCTGCGGGTGGTAGGACCTCGTGCAGGGTCCGTCCGGATCGCTACCACCATCTTATCCATTAAACTACCGCCAAACAGCAGTGTTCGCATTGTTGTGTTCCGGTTTGGGGATAAGACAGCCGATGAAATGACTAGCATAGAGGCATTCCATCTTAGCCTCAGGGTTGGCAACGCATTTGCAGTCTTAGGATTGCATTGCAGTCTAGTGATTGCGAATGTCTATGGGTCACAATTTCCACTTACCATCAGGTGGCCTGTGTGCTCGTTTGTCTACTCGATGCCATAAAAAAAAAAAACTTCCCGAATTGTTTTTGAAAAGCCTATTCGGTGAATATGCCGGAACCATGTTATCTTAGGGTCTCGGTGCAGAGCCCTAGATTGACTGACCGGGCTGGGCGGGCTGGGCGCGCTCGGGCTGCGGCTCGCGGCGCTGGCGCGCGCGCGGGCTGGCGTCCTCGACGCCGAGCTCGTTGAGCTCCGCGATGACGCGCGCCTCGCAGTCGAACACGAACTCCGGCTCGGGGCTCTTCGTGCCGCGGGGACGGGCCACGGCTGGGGGGGGGGACACCTTGCTTTAGAACCGTATTTGAGAGGTTTTAGACGGTATGCTTACACATCGGCTCTCGCAACTGAGGTGGTTGAGAGCCCGCACGTGCGTTCCATTATAAAAAAAATAATTGATATGGAACCTTGTTGATGACATTAACTTTTTGGAACTTTATAACATTCAATAATGTTATTAGAAATGTAGATAGAAAAGAACCAACTGTTGTAATATTCTTTGACATGACAAAAGCCTTTGACTACGTGTCACATAACCTTTTAAGTAATGAGCTTTATAATTATGGAATTAGAGGCCCAGCACTAAGTTGGAATAAGTCCTACTTATCGAATAGACAACAGCGTGTTGTGATCGGGAGCTCCGAATGCTCAACAATAACCTATCATAAATCCTCGTATCTTACGAATACCCAAGGTGTACCACAAGGCAGCGTACTTGGCCCACTACTCTTTCCAAAATATATTAATGATTTGCTCGATGTAATGACAATGACACATAAATGCACTCTTTTTGCAGATGACTTATGAATTCTAGTGACATGTAATAATATCGAAAATTATAATGTTGACATAAATAATACAATTGCAGCAGTCATAGAATGGCTCCAATTTAATAATTTGTTTGTTAATCTTGAGAAGCACGCAATTTGTACAGTTTAAGAATGTAAGAAGTAGAAATTTGAATTTAGACGTGCGTTTTAATAACACGCAAATCAAAGAAACGAATGTTATAAAAATTTTAGGATTGACTTTAGATAAAAATTGTAACTGGAAAAATCATGTTGACGTAGTGTGTAACAAAATGATGACCTTTATGTATGTGTTAAGACGACTTCGTAATATCTCCAATCTAGATACAATTCTAATGGCGTATCACGGATATATTGCGTCGATATTAAGGTATAGCCCACTTTTATGGGGTAATTCTACTGACATTTACAGAGCATTTATAGTACAAAAGAAATGTTTAAGGACAATATTTGGCATTACTTCTCAAAGAATCATGTAAACCCATATTTAAAAAACATGCAATTTTAACGTTACCATGTTTTTATATATATTAGAGGTGGCCACATTTGTAAAAAAGCATCCTCAGTTTTTCAAAAAAGCTATTGACGTATACCCCCCGAGAAGTACGAGAAATCCGAACAGACTTGTACTAGATATTGTTCTTAAAAGTGGTCTCTTCATGAAAAACAGTTACTACATGTGCATAATAGTACATTGTGTATTAAGGGTGGTAAAGAAAGAATTACAAACGAGAGTCTGTTAGAATCCCGAAGCCGAAGGCTGAGGGCTTTATTGACTCGAGCTTTGTATTTCCTTTACCACCCGTATAACATACAATGCTTTTCATCACAATTGCGAGGAAATGAAATAAAATCAGACAAAAGATCATATTTTTAACTTATTAGCGGCACACTACATCATTGTCTGTGACTTACCACAGATAATGTCAAACGTGTTCGGAGTCCGATTCTAGTGACATATGAGATCAATAGTTTATTATGCGAGATTGTTAGGAAATAGTATTCAACTGACATTTCATCTCGAATGAAACTTCATATCGAATGGCACAAGAATTGGGGTCCTGACGTATTGTGATAGTTTGAGTCCACGTATAATATTAAGTCTTTCAAAAATCTTTTCATCACACTTGCTCGTAAATAGTGTCCTAACATGCTAGAAAAATCGACCGTAAATCCAAAATAATACCCGCGGGCCTTTTTTTACCATTACGCTTCTAACGTGCGTAATAGCTTTTTTTTTAAATATTATACGTGGACTCAAACTATCACAAAACGTCAGGACCCCAATTCTTGTGCCATTCGATATGAAGTTTCATTCGAGATGACAATGTCAGTTGAATACTATTTCCTAAAAATCTCGCATAATAAACTATTGATCTCATATGTCACTAGAATCGGACTCCGAACACGTTTGACATTATCTGTGGTAAGTCACAGACAATGATGTAGTGTGCCGCTAATAAGTTAAAAATATGATCTTTTGTCTGATTTTATTTCATTTCCTCGCAATTGTGATGAAAAACATTGTATGTTACACGGGTGGTAAAGGAAATACAAAGCTCGAGTCATTAAAGCCCTCAGCCTTCGGCTTCGGGCTTCTAACAGACTCTCGTTTGTAATTCTTTCTTTACCACCCTTAATACACAATGTACTATTAACGCATTTCAAGACGACTTTAAGCCTCTGCCTTTAAACTTGTATAAAAGTAAACTTTATCGATGGCTCAAAGAACAGAATATGTTTTATTCAACAAATGCCCTTTTCAACATGAACTCAACATAATGTATTTTTTATAATAAACACAGTTTTAAGATTAAAGTATTTTTGCAAGCTAGTTTGTGGCAAAATATGTCTTTGTACTGGAATTGTTTCATATTTTATCAGCTATTGTACCATATTTTATGCAAATAAAGAAATTTGAATTTGAATTTAAAGTATGCAAATATAAATTCGTTTTGGAGTTTATAATTCGAACTTTACGATATGAGAGTAGATAAAATAATTTTACGAATATGTATAAAAATAAGCTATTTTAGGAATAGCTATAAATTTGTTGCTATCTCTTTCTAGCAAAACAGAATTTAATATGGACTTTATATGGCCGACCTTATATGACGTCACAGTGCATATTGGATATCTCTATCTAATAAGCAGTTTAAAATGCTTGTATGATCCGTATTTCATATTTTGTTATGAGTGTTATGACATAAGATTATAAAAATCCACGCATATTCCCTATTGGTTTCCATGCATTTATTTTACTTTACTCCTAGGAAGAAAATAAGGCTTTTTTCCGTCTACGTTTCTCTAAAGAAAAGCCTTGCATCTGAGCATGTTTGAGTATGAACCAAGCTCACCTTCCCTGCGGTCCCCGGCGGGCGGTGCTGGGTGCGCGGGCTGCGCGGGGGGCGCGGGCGCGGCGAGCAGCTCGCGCAGCTCCCGCTCGAGCTCGGCGGCGTCGAGGTCGTCCGGCGCGCCCGCCAGGGCCTTCTCCACGGAGTTGTACGTGTCCAACACCTGCAAATAACATCCAAATATCACTTTTGAGTCTGGCCCCGTGTGGTTGCCGGGTTAGAATAGTGCCACTCCATATCTTCCCGTGGATGTCGTAAGAGACGGCTAAGGGAATAAAGGCGTATAGTACTGTTAGGCGATGGGCTTGCAACCTGTCACTAATACACTGGTAAACATCTTAGCCTAAAAGTGCAAAATGTGGTTACAGAATTATTAACAAATTTTTATAGTTGTTGGTAATTCTGTAGCTCTGCCTACCCCACTCTGGGAATAAAGGCGTGAGTTTATGTATGTATGTATGTATGTATGTATGTGACAGTTTTGAGAAGGCTTACGAGCACACAGGCCGCCTGCCCCCTATTTCACCCTTCTTGACAATGATGACAGGTGTCAATTTTTCATTGCAAATGTAACAAGCTCTCACATCAGTGGAATTCATATAAGCTGCGCCGTGTACAGTACACAACCGATATGGCTTACCGATGTACCTGCGCAGATGACATTTTTTCGAAGCGCGGGAACCAATCAGCGTAGCGTGGTTGTATTCTGTGCTATTATTGGTTATTAGTGACGCCATGTTGACGCGCGCCCGCATGCCATTCAGTCAGTTATCAAACGTGCGTAAGTGAGATGGATAAAATAGATAACTATTACGTAAAAGTCTGATCGTGGGTTTTAATCGTGCTTTCGAAAATCATCGGAATCGTTGTTCGTGTCTGCGCGAACGAAGATTCACGACACGCCATATCGGTTGTGTTCTACTATACACTGAAATGTCACCTTTCGCCTGTCATTGCCAGGATGGTGAAGCATAGAAATGCAACAGTTTTGCTGTATGCCTCATCTTAAATTGGTTATGTTATAATTCGTTTGTTCAAATAGTTTGCATGCTTTAATGTACCGCGAAAATTGGTACGAAGAAGCCGCCGCGGCGTGCACAAAGCGGCGTCGGCGACTTCAAAGGATAGCAATGCTCCAAATTTCAATTCTCTTAGGCCCGTATTAATAAACTCATCTTGGCTGAGATGCGCGTCACAAGATACGTCAAAGTAAACGTCAAGTCAAAGAACACTGTCATTTTTGACGCATCTCGAGACGAGCATTGACACACGACAGTTGAGATTAGTTTATTAAGACTGCACCGAGCAAACGCGTTTTTGCGGGTGGTAGGACCTTGTGCAGGGTCCGTCCGGATCGCTACCACCATCTTATCCATTAACCTACCGCCAAATAGCAGTGTTCGCATTGTTGTGTTCCGGTTTGGGGATAAGACAGCCGGTGAAATGACTAGCATAGAGGCATTCCATCTTAGTCCTCTGGGTTGGCAACGCATTTGCAGTCTCAGGATTGCATTGCAGTCTTGTGAATGCGAATGTCTATGGGTCACAGTGTCCACTTACGATCAGGTGGCCTGTGTGCTCGTTTGTCTTCTCTATGCCATAAAAAAAAAAAAAAAAAAAAAAACGCCGAGCGTCCAGTGGCGCCCTCATTACTATTATTGTGTTTTCTAACTAACTAAAGAATTTCCTTGCAATGAGAGGATACGTTTATGTAGCGCAAATAAAAACGCAATTTATGGGATACGTAACAAACTTTAATAACAATTACCCTTTGAGTAGTCAGCTTAACGGGAAAAGGTGGCCACTTTTTTCCGTTAAGTTGATAACTCGATGGTGAATTGTTATTAAACTATGTGATATACCCTATAAGTTGTGTTTTCATTTGTAGTACAAAAACCTATCGTCCAATTTCAAGAAAATACTTTAGTTTATTAGAAAACACAATAGGAATAATGAGGGCGCCACTGTACATCCGGCGTACGCTCGGCTCAGTCTTAATACGGCCCTAGGTCTATCGGCTGTGCGTTGATATGTCAGTCAGTCACTCAGTCTATTTCTTCTTTTATATATTTAGAAGATAGATGGCGCTCTTTGTTTACCTCTTTCAGGTCATCCATGGTGTCGTGGACGGCGTCCTCCTCCAAGCCGCCCTCCTTTAGTCCGCGCTTCAAGGCTTGGGAGCTGGTTCTGAAGTCACAATAATAATTATATATTACTACATAGTATAAAACAAAGTCGCTTTCCGCTGTCTGTCCCTATGTATGCTTATATGTTTAAAACTACGCAACGGATTTTGACGGTTTTTTTAAATAGATAGAGTGATTCAAGAGGAAGGTTTTTATTTATAATAAACTGTTTTATGTACGGGTATTACAGAAAACTGGCAAACCGAAGCGAAGCGAGGGCGGGTCGCTAGTATATTATAATTTAAATCGTCTTCGATTTATAAAAAGCAGAAGTTGGTTGAAGAAGGTAACGAAGTTTTATATTTGTTTTCAATACTTTACGAGGGGTGATCCATAAGTTTTGAGAATCAGTATGAACCATCCACATAATGATATTGTTTTTATGTGGAATATACCATGACACTGATCAGTGATCAAACTTAAATTAGAGACAAAAAAAACTAAATTATTCATTTGTTTTTCTGTGATTGCTAAACAATAAACATCTGTATGAACAATTTTACAAAATGGCAAAAATATGAGTTAGTTTAGTAATTATTTGGAGCGGTGTGGAAAAAGTTCTGGTTCACTAATAAAAAATATTGTTACGGAATTATCGATATGATTTATAGGATAAATAAGTTATCATTGTCGTGGATTTTTTTATCTCCAGAAAGTGTGTTCATTCCAATAAAAAAATAACCATTTACATATCTCCCATTTTTAATACCGATTATCAAAACTTATGGATCACCCCTCGTATTACAAGCTTTTATTGAACTTGCAATGTATGTATGTATATAAGATCCACTTCCCGTTAACGCAATGAGCTGAAATTTGAACCACATAATGTAAACTGGATGACAGTGCAATATTATGGTATCTAAGAGGTGATCTGATGATGGAGCCGGAAGGTCGCGACAGGATCTCCGCTATACTTAACGTAGACCCACCGTGTTAGAACTCAATAGTTAAGCAAAAAAAAGTACAGTCGACACCAAAAGCTTGTCCCAAAATAGTATTTTTTGCAGTTCAAAATGGTGTACATTTTGGCATACAGTAATTTTATGTACACAAGTTTTCCTGCTCAACATCGCGTTAATACATTTATTTCTTATCGTATGTTAGATTCATTGTTTTATATAATGCTAGGTTAAGTTTTACAATTGTATATTTAAAAAACGACTAACTGTTGAGTTTCTTGCGGCGCTTCTTCTCAGCAGTGGTCTCTTGCGAAGCGCTGGTAGATTTTTGACGTGTAAAAGTGCCCGTGCGGCCTACTTACTGAATAAACATCTCTTATCTTTTTTTTAAAATCTTTTTATCAAGTAGTAGGGCGCGTCTTCGATAATCAAAAAGTTTCTACAAGAACACTAACCTGTAAGTGTCCACTATGGTCGTGTTGACGTCCACCTCGCGCATCTGTTGCAGCAACTGTTGCACGTTCTGCAGCGCCGCCTCCGAGTGGTCGGCGCGCTGTTGCAGTTTGTGTTTGCGTCGCAGGTGATTCTTTGCCTGCAGAAAACGTAAAATTAATGAATTATTAGAGATGCGCCGAAATAATATTTATTTTGGTATTCGACGTATTTGGCATCTTTTTCAGTATATGTATTCGGATATTAAGACTGCACCGAGCAAACGTCGAGCGTCCAGTGGCGCCCTCATTACTATTATTGTGTTTTCTAATTAACTAAACAATTTCCTTGGAATCAGACGAAGCGTTTTCGTACTGCAAGTAAAAACACAATTTATGAGATACATAACAAACTTTATTAACCTTTCGAGTAGTCAGCTTAACCGGAAAAGGTGGCTACTTTTTCTCGTTAAGTTAATAACTCGAAGGTGAATTGTTAATAAACTATGTGATATACCCTATAAGTTGTGTTTTCATTTGTAGTACAAGAACACACCGTCCAATTTTAGGAAAATGCTGTAACTTATTAGAAAACACAATAATAGTAAGGAGGGCGCCACTGTACATCCGGCGTACGCTCGGCGCAGTCTTAAGTTATAATGGCTTGACATGAAAAACAGTACCGGTCTTTGCCGCAAGCCTCGCCGGCCGCCTCCTTCCGCGATATATTGATACTTGGAGTTGCCATTACAACTGAAGCTTAGAACTTAAGGTAGCTATTTGAGCGAATTATCTTTTTACATATTTCTTTTCGTTCTGAACTGGTAAAGATAATGACCATTCGGCCATCTTAGAAATATACTATGCTATATTTTTTGTAGCAGTTCAACAACTCCGAGTCCAAAAGTACCAGGAGCGCATAACACACAGTAAATGTCCATAACTCTAGGGTCTAATGTTTACCCTGGTAGAATGTAGGCCCTGTCTAAAAGTACCAAGAGCGCATAACACACAGTAAATGTCCGTAACTTCAGGGTCTAAGGTTTACCCTGGTAGAATGTAGGCCCTGTCTAAAAGTATCAGGAGCGCATAACACACAGTAAATGCCCTTAACTTCAGGGTCTAATGTTTACCCTGGTATAATGGAAGCCCTGTCTAAAAGTACCAGGAGCGCATAACACACAGTAAATGTCCATAACTTCAGGGTCTAATGTTTACTTTGGTAGAATGGAGGCCCTGTCTATAAGTACCAGGAGCGCATAACACACAGAAAATGTCCATAACATCAGGGTTTAATGTTTACCCTGGTAGAATGGAGGCCCTGTCTAAACTAAAAGTACCAGGAGCGCATAACACACAAAGTACTGTCACTAACCGCGAGCCTGTTCCCCAGCTGCAGAGACGAGCGCGCCTCGGCCTCTGCGGCGGCGGCGTCGCGCGACAGCTTGGCCGCTTCGGACTCGAGGCGGTCCTCGGCGGTCATTAGTCGCACCAGGGCCTCATCAGTTTCAGTTACAGGGGTCGCTTTCTTGTTCAGTTCCGCTAGAAATCGAAAGGGAAGTGTAGTAAAAAAAAGTACTTCACAAACAACTAGTCTGTGATCGAATTCGAGATCAAAAATGTAATCAAACGGATTGCCATCGTAAAAAAACAAATCCAAGTGATGGTTACTTTAAAATCAATAAAATAAAAATTCAAATAATAATATTCAGAGTTATATAATATTGTGTGAAGAGTTAAAAATATTTCACTTAAGTAAATAGTAAATATCCTTTTTTTTATTCCGTATTTATGTTGTTTGAATAAAATATATGGAGTTTTAATTTATGCCACTGGCAATGGTAAGAAGTTTCAAACATTTGGTTCGTAATTATAATAATTATAATATTATTGTCTATTAAGTATTCAGAGTTAATAGTTTTTCTTTAATATTTCTAAGGTGCATACGGACATACGGCATTCGTAGACATACCCTTATAGACTGTCGAATGAATGTGCTTCGCTTCTTTTCTTTTCGTTTATCCTTTGGTATCTTTGCTTTCTGTTGTTAAGTTTTTGTTTCTTATTAAGTTTTGGTTTTATTTTCACCCTATATCCCAGTCATAATGATTACACTGAAGTGAGCTGACTAAACTAGAATGGACTCGAATTCGATCACAGACTGTACTATACAAAAAAAACTATACTAAAATGTTGTTCAAAATATTGAAATGAAACCTAAACTAATATTAAAAATACCATTAAGAAAACATTAATGCATAGGAATAAGTAATACCTATTTAAAGTAAGCTGTGGAGTAGGTTAACCCCTTCTTAGTTAATATAATCTTAAAAATTGTAAAGATTGCAACTAGAAGCAATTGTAATAACGTTATTTTTATTTTTGAAATAAACAGTTTAAATTTTTTTTTTTTTTTTTTTATACTGAATTTATAATTGTGAAGTTGCAGATGATATTTTAGTTATTTTTAAATAAACATTCATTTTTTACTTATACCAACTTACACAACTTGTCAATATCTTAAAATAGTTGTAGTACAAATCGGATGCGATACCAGGAGATCATAACTATACTGGAGCCACAACGCACTTACCAATTTTAATAACTTCATCTTTCTTCACAGCATAGCCCTGCGACACGAGATACCCGAGAAGCATCTCCAACGTGTCCCGGCCGTGCTGCCATTTGCAGCTCCTCATCAACTCCTCAATGGTGCCAATGCGTTCTGCGTCATTCGGGTAGTTTTCTAGTAAATCTGTTGCTTGTTCCTGAAGAACATTGAAAAGAACATTGAAAAGTTTCACTGTCATTACTCATTACATTAGCTCTAAAGGGAATATTGACAGTACATACATACATACATAAACTCACGCCTTTATTCCCAGAGTGGGGTAGGCAGAGCTACAAAATTTCCAAATAACTATAAAAACTTTTTGATAATTCTGTAACCACATTTTGCACACTTAGGCGAAGATGTTTACCAGTGTATTTGTGACAGGTTGCAAGCCCATCGCCTAACAGTACTACACGCCTTTATTACCTTAATCGGCTTTTAGGACATCCACGGAAAGATACGGAGTGGCACTATTCTAATACGGCTACAATAAATATTGACAGTATTTTTTTATTAGTACTAGTTATAGTTTCCAAAGGGATTAATATTATAAAATAGTAAATAAATATCATGGTGCAATCTTACAGAAATTAACCTAGACGACGATGACAAAAGTTACATGGATAGAGAAATACAAACATACTGAATCCCCCGTGTGGTTGCCGGATTAGAATAGTGCCACTCCAAGTCTTCCCGTGGATGTCGTAAAAGCCGACTAAGGTAATAAAGACGTGTAGTACTGTTAGGCGATGGGCTTGCAACCTGTCACTAATACACTGTTAAACATCTTCGCCTAAGTGTGCAAAATGTGGTTACAGAATTATCAACAAGTTTTTAGAGTTGTTGGAAATTCTGTAGCTCTGCCTACCCCACTCTGGGAATAAAGGCGTGAGTTTATGTATGTATGTATGTAAACATACTGAAATAAATACATAAAAAACATCCTTGATTTAGAAACAAATACTCACCATAAAAATACCGTATAGTATTTGGCAAAAGTCAAATCAGTATCTTTTTATGAAACATCAAAATCACTCCGTTACTATGGAATTTATAGGCATTACTATCTTGTGACGTCACAATAAAACGGCGTCCTTATTGTTGGATTTTACGAATTTAAAAATCTTAAAATAGCAAAGTAAAATATAAGATTGATGTTTTCCTAGTATATTTATAATGTTTATCTGTTGTTAATGAAAATATAATGTAATTTCACTGTTTCAAATACCCAAATAAATTCAATTAAAAAAAAACAATTATTTGTCAAAATTTTGCAAGCGGATAGGTCCCTAAGGATAGGTAGGAAAATTAAAACGCTTAACCCTAGACCTAGAAGCTTCCAGGCAGAGCGACTACCAAGGGTAAATGGAGTTGTCAATAAATAGCCAATACACATATAACTTGTGTAACATTATTAAAACTCATTAAATACCTTGATGGCACTTTCACACACAAATCTTTGTGTAGAATCAATGCTGGCTTTTGGCAGTCCATCGTTGTCTATAGCCTGTCTAGCGGGCAGCAGGGAGGTCACGGCAGTCAATGCAAAGGCAGCAGGCTTGAAAGCCAGCCGGGCCCCCCAGCGGACCCATCCTTCAGGGCCGTTGTGCAAAATCTGCTGGTACTTTGTCAGTGGCGATAAATCTCCATTTCTGAAAAGATAACTTGGTGTTAACAGGAATGAGAGAAGATCTCTATTCGTAATGATCAGTGATCGGGGTTTTGGATGCGACTTAGGGTGAATGACCTCAATCATTATGCTAGTATGGATATGCCGCGGGATTCCGGGCTTTCGTGTGGTTTGATAAAGGACAGTTTTTTCGTCATATTATTAGATTACATATTGATAAATATTTAGCATATTATTTTTTATTACTTTTGGTCTCTATAAAATTCGGTCTCTAAAAGTCTAAAAAATAGATTACAATAGCAAAATGGTTGCATTTAAATGTGTTTATTAGGTACTTACTCTTGAGTTTGTCACAGTAATGGGAGTTCCCGGTGCAATCTGAGGTGATTGACCTTAAATATTATACTAATAACGAATATACCCGGGATCCCAGGATTTGTATTGATGTTGGAGGATTATTATTCTATTTTATTTTACATGATATTAATCGAAATTACAGGTCAACGATTGAAATAAACGTTATTATTATTGAAAAAATATCGCGGGATTATAGTCATATCCATACTATGATTACGACTCGAAATCCCGCGAATTGCATCCAAAACCTCGATCATTGGTAATGATGTTTATAGCATAGGCATGTGAAGTTGACATACATGTTCTATGCATCCAACTGCGTTTCCACTGGAGATGTGCTACGCTACGTTGCTATGGATGTGTCGATAGTCCACATAGCATAGCACTGGTGGAAATGCGAAGCATTCACATCCTCGCAGCTTAGCTGCATAACACATCTCTGGTTGGAAGGCACCCTTAAGTCCCAGTTTTGCATAGGTGATCAATCAATTTTGGTATTTGTTGTACACTTCCCCAAGTAACACTATGTGATCACAAAACAGGATCAAAAATAAATTCCGTAGTTTCCGAAATTTAAGCAAAGATACAAACAGATGTAGTAAGGGGGATAGTAATTATAATATTTGATGATTTATGTATGTATGTAAATTTTTATTGCAAAAACAGAAAATAAAAGATTATGTAAGAGGAAGAAAATTTATGTAATCATTGTTAGTAAGGTAAACAATATAAACTATCCCAGCCATGGTAGTATTATATTATCTGATTTTGTCTCTGATATGGTTTCTTACATAGAGTAGCGTAACTACTTGTAGGTTACCAAGGGCCATGGGGCAAAAAAATGCTACTTTATCATAAACTAGCGACCTGCCCTCGCTTCGCTTCGGTTTATGTGAGTTTTCTGTAACCCCCGTACATAAAACAGAGATTTATTATACATAAAAACCTTCCTCTCGAATCACTCTATCTATTACAAAAAATCGCATCAAAATCCGTTGCTTAGTTTTAAAGATCTAAGCATACATAGGGACAGACAGCGGGAAGCGACTTTGTTTTATACTATGTAGTGATAATCATTAATTAGGCATCATCAGCTAGTTAGCTAACTAGTGCAATAACAGGTTTAGCAAACCTCTTATTGCACCACTATAAGGTTTTGTAGCACCTAGCCTTTTGGTAGCAATGCCACTACGTACACAGATATTTCAATCAATGGTAATTTGTAAATTGGTTCACTTGTGGTATGATTGTTTATTTGGATAAATGCCAAACACAAGTCTTACATTTTGCACAAAAAAAAAGGACATGATGCAGTAGTGAATTAGTCATATGACACTGGGAGTTGCAGATATTAATAGACTACAATGAATGAGGTCTTTACTTCATTGTGTAGGACTATGTACCGTATGATAATGATAGCACATTCCTGTAATTTGGATTACACAAGTTTATAGAGTTGTTGGTGATTCTGTAGGTCTGCCTACCCCAGAGTGATGTGAGATTTGTATGTATGTAGGAAAAGTCTTAGACAATAGTTTTAACGCATGTATTAGATACAGAGTTTAGAGAGAGTGGATATAAAACTTAGGGTATTAAACATTCTAACCTCATACCACGCAATTGGTAACTAGGGCCTATAATAACTAGTGATAAGATACATGTCTGTCTTTCTTCTGCCTTTTTTTAGTTTCTGTATGAATATTTGGTTGACTGGTAGAATGTTGTACTTTTTTTTGCAATAAAGGTTAAACCTGTAATAATATTATAAAGCTGAAGAGTTTGTTTATTTGCTTGAACGAGCTAATCTCAGGATTACTGCTCCGATTTGAAAAATTCTTTCAGTGTTAGATAGCCCATTTATCGAGGAAGGCTATAGCTATATCATACGTAAACCGAAGAGAAGCGAGGGCAGGTCGGTAGTATAGTAATAAATATATGTTTAATTGTTTATAAAAAAATATGTAAAAGCTTAGTATGGTTGAGGCTGCACTAGGGCTGGCGCTTTTAGTTTCAGGGGCAACACTGAATACTGAGATGACATAGGCTATGGTGACCACAACATCAAAAATTAACTTTAATAAAGAGTCAAATAGTAAATAATTATGTTAATTCAGTAAGTCCACACAGGCGCTTTTACTAGTAGTCTACCAGCACTTTCTAAAAGGGCACAACTGTTAGGAAAAAGGTCCACAATAAACACAGTCATACCATCTATTACAAAGGATGCCATCTCTAAATTCTATTGATTTGTTCCGTAGATTATTACAACAGAAAAAAATATAGGTAGGTGCTTATGTTTATTACCATAATAACAGTGTTTGTAAAAAAAATGAGTGGATAATCTGTGAAATTCTAAATGATGCAATATTTTAGGTAATAATGTGACCATTTTGATGATATTTAGAATTTTTGAAAATATAAAATTTTTCTAATATTTACGTCATGTCAGTGTCCTTTTTTTTTCATGTCGGCACTAAATGTCTAATAATAGGTTAAAGGTTGACAACGTTGATTTTATTTGTTATTAATTTTCGATAAGTAAAGTAATGTTAAAAATATTTTAGCGTACATGGTACTTTTTATTGTATTCGTGTATTAATAATAACACCACAACCCGAAACAAAGAACAACACTGTTTCTTAAAAGCTGGCCACTTTATTTTCACGTTTGACATTTGTAGCTGTCATTTTAGTCTACGGAATAAAAAAATAGACTTTAATGTGCCCTTAGCCTAATGACAACATTGGGATGTCAATACTTGGTTGCAAGATGGTTAGCACACATTTACCTTAAAGATGCATGTTTGCATTTCTCTCCTATCATATTCTAATGTAATTACACTATGTTACACAAACTCTAGATAGTTCTATAGCTCTTATAGCTGCAATTTTATTTCTCAAGAGGGCTTTTCATTCAATCAGTATACTAATTAAAGGTGTTCCGTAAAGAGAAGCAAAAATGCTTAATCTAACGACGTAGATTATGCGCTATAAGCGATTTCCATGGTGGATGCATAAATACAACATTCAATTTAATCATAGGACTTCAGTCGCTATATCTCACACTCGGACTCATTTGAGGATATTTTTCCATTGGTTAGTCTCTCTAAAGGTTTAATCGAAGAAAGGACTTACCGAAACATCTCTTCGACGACAATATCGAGGCAAGCAGGAGTCCTGCCCTTCCTCATAAAAGCGCACTTTAAATCCGCTGCTGACACCACAGGATCCTTCTTCCAACGACACCATTGCCTTAGCAAGTCGGACCAGAATTTCATTTTCATATCCCAGGACTCAGGGTTTGCAGATTTTAACCGAAAAGGGGCGAAAAGCGCATTCATGCGCACATCGTCTGACCAGCATTGGGGAAGTTTTTCTTCCGTTATGCAGTTGTCCGGTAAACCCATTGCGGGCTTTAATAAACACTCACCCTTATAATTAAACCGATTACAGTTTGAAATTTAAAAAAAACGAAAGTTTATGATTTATAACAAAGACAGTTCAAACAGAGATGTCAAAATAAATATACACCACGGGGAGGACAATCCGCCATGCTTTTTTCAAATGCACCACAGGTTAGATAAATAATCATAGGTGTATTTTACTGAAAATATTTGATGCATGACCTTGGATTGGTCTGTGGGCTAATGTTAGATTTTATTATATAATCATGCAAAAGTATTCCTGATATTAATTTGAGTTCTCAACCTTCACCTTTGTACCTGTAATATTCAAAAGATTCGAATAAGGCTAGGCTAAGAAAACGCAGACCAAATAATATTATGCTCTTGATCTGTCATAGTGACGTTTTCATTTTATCGGTAAGCGTTGTCACGACGCGATTTGTACGATATAACTATTAATTTTTGCGTATTTTGTTCAATAACCTTACCGTATTAACGCTTTTGGAACTTATAAGGACACTCCAGATTGTATTATTGGTAAGTGTAACGGATAGTATGCGTATATTTATCGCGTTGAGTTGGAATATTAGTTGCAAAATTCCAGTAGGTCGCGGTCTACTTTAACGACTCGAAACAGTTATGTGATGGATTGCGGTTTCTTTTGAGTGGAAAATCGGGCTCAATGGCCTGACCCTGTACTTCGGACGGCGTTAACGTGGTCATGCCACATTTGACCTCTAATTTAAGCCATTTGTTTTCTTGAAAATGTGTTTCTTTTCATTGCAGTGAATGCAACTGATACTAAACGTGACGATATTTACACAAATTACAGATAAGAAGCGAAGTTTTTTTTTCCAACTGGAGTATACAAATTAGGTTTCTTCTAATAGGTGTAATATCGTACCTAGATATTTCTTAATAATTTTGTTATTGCTCCACATAGTCATTCCAATAAGGATAATTCACGTTACTAACAAGAGCTATTAAAAGCCAATTTAAACTGTGCTGTGGAGTTCAAGGTCTAAAAACAAATGAATTAAATTCTATTAAAGCTTGTTTGTTGCAGTTGTATAGTTATTGTGCCTTTATTTTCTGTTGTTTTTAATTGCTTAACATAGAAAAGGTTATAAAAATACTATTGATCATAGTAAATCATGTGTTTGTTTATCTACCAAAGCAGATAGCAGGTGGGTTGGGTACATTTTATCTCTGTTATTGTGATTTCTTATCTGTATGTATACCTATTACAGATAAACATGAAGTAAACATGATCAAAGAGTAAAAGTTGGACAGAGTGGTGTAGTCTTATGAACTAGGTATATTTTGTAATAGGGAATAATGATCGATTTTTTAAATCACATTTCTCAAAAAAGTATAAAACGTAAAAGAGATAGCCAAAAGTGAAATTAAAATCGGCAAAGAAATAAAGATCATACAAGCATTTTAAATGGCTAATAAGAAATTGATTAGACAGAGAGATGAGATAAACATGTCATCTAACACATTCAAATTATTTGAACTGATGGAAAAAGTTAATCTAAAACTTACGAAAACTGAAACTCGTTGACATTCACATCCATTAAACATAATAACACATAACCAGGGGATCCGTAAAAAGTGACATTTAGGTAGAATAGTTAACGAAATTTAAAAAATTGTAAAAAAAAAGGTAGCTAAAACAAATAAAAAAAAAAATGTTTTACCAATAAATCAACCGTAAATTTGACCCCTTTCAATATGTACTGTTTATCAAGTACCACCCTATATGTTGCATTAAGTAATTTAGGATTGCAAATATTAGCATATATTAGCATAATAAAATACGTTCCAAAGTAGACCTTAGCGCGTAAATCAGTAAAGTACATTTTGCAACTTAATGAAATTTTAACTTACGCAGTATTGCAAGATCACCGACGATATCTCAGAACCAGTACAATACAATACACTTTATTGTACACCAAATAAAAACATTTCAGAGAAACAGTACTATTTAAAATAACACAGGTAAATAACCGGCGGTCTTATCGCTAATAAGCGATATCTTCCAGACAACCTTACGATATGAACATTAAATATTGTGATACAAATTATCCTATGTCCGTGTTCATGTAACAGACTACATATCATCGGTAATACTGTAATATCGTGTTGCACACCTTAGCAAGTAAGTCGGTAAGGTACATTTTTCAACTTCTTGAATGGAATTTTCAAGTTACGCAGTATTGCAGTATCATCTTTAGCCGTTTGATTATAAAAAAGAACAAATTCTTATGGCAATTATAATGTAATGGAATGTAAAGATAAGCCACTTTGAATTGTTTTTCGTTATGGTGGGATTACATGTTGTTATGTTGCAACAACCGTGGTCAGGAGAAGACTGGAGTGGCAGCTGTTTTTCCATGTGCTTGTTAGTCTAAATATTTGCACGTGGTCTAGGTAAATATATGATTTTACATGATTGAGTCCACTAACAAAAAAAACTAATATATTAGCTTTTATTTATGACTGCGCCGAGCAAACGGCGAGCGTCCAGTGGCGCCCTCATTACTATTATTGTGTTTTCTGATTAACTAAAGAATTTCCTTGGAATCAGACGAAATGTGGCTGTAGTGCAAGTAAAACACAATTGATGGGATATGTAACAAACTTTAATAACAGTTACCCTTTGCGTAGTCAGCTTAACGGGAAAAGGTGGCCACTTTTTTCGGTTAAGTTAATAACTCGAAGGTGAATTGTTATTAAACTATATGATATACCCTATAAGTTGTGTTTTCATTTGTAGTACAAAAACATTTCGTCCAATTTCAAGAAAATACTTTAGTTTAGTAGAAAACACAATAATAGTAATGAGGGCGCCACTGTACATCCGGCGTACGCTCGGCGCAGTCGTAACTTACAATGTATGTACATGTACGGATTAAAACTTGAAAGTTAAATTTGACCAACTTCCCGTTAACAAAATGGGCTGAAATTTGGACCACATGTGTAAACTCAATGATAATGCAATTAAGGTATCTAAGAGCTGATCTGATGATGGAAGCGGAAGGTGGCGATAGGGTCACCACTATTGTTAAATCTCTCTAGTTTGGTCTTGATAAGCATATAAAGATTATGCAAAATAAAATTACAGTCGGTCATAAAAGCGTGTACAATTTTTTTTTCATAGGAACTTATTTTATTTCAAGGGGTAATTTATTGTCAAAGTAATATTGTTATAGACTTCTGTATAACTGCTTCGCTGGTTTCTATTTGAACTCGGTTTATTTATAGCGTAAGTTAGCCTTGAGTTGTAAAATGGCTATTAAATGTTCAACTGAATCAATACATAATGTCGGTATAGTCAGTGTTTTAGAATAACACGGCGACTGCTGTTTGTGACGACTTGATAATAAAATCACGCAGGTTATCGCCATTATAAGGAATTTCGAGAAGATGCGGAAAAAAGGTGGTCACGCAAAATTGGGTCACAAAACGAAACGCGGGGGTTTGCGGGTGGTAGGACCTTGTGCAGGGTCCGTCCGGATCGCTACCACCATCCTATCCATTAACCTACCGCCAAACAGCAGTGTTCGCATTGTTGTGTTCCGGTTTGGGGATAAGATAGCCGGTGAAATGACTAGCATAGAGGCATACCATCTTAGTCCTCAGGGTTGGCAACGCATTTGCAGTCTTAGGATTGCATTGCAGTCTTGTGAATGCGAATGTCTATGGGTCACAGTTTCCACTTACCATCAGGTGGCCTGTGTGCTCGTTTGCCTTCTCTATGACATAAAAAAAAAAAAAAAAAAAATATACTGGGATATTATCAACTTGATGGCGTCAATTACGTTTTTACCTTGAAATAAGGTTCAAAGGTTACAACGCGTTTTATCATGAGTACCTATTATGACGCTTTACAAGATAACCAACGGATTTGTAACTTTATAGTTTCTAGTATAAGGTTGAAGTTAGCTTTATGAATTTAATGATACTTAGCACCTTTTTAATTTTCTGTAGGGAAATATAGATTAAAGATATGTAGACGCGTCAGTTGGCTGAAAGGTGTTTTTTTTTAATGGTATTGTTTGTAATCTGGAGGTCATCAATATCATCGTTGATCTTGTTTTCCATATCAATAGACTTCCGGTTTAGAAATTTTGTTACGCACATCAACAAACAAACATGAAATCAATAGGCATTGGGTAAATTTGTTTGAAGAATATTGTGATATTTTTTTCAGCGGCCACTGATGATTTTTACATTGTTACTTAGAGCAGTTTATTAGAAAACACAATAAAAGTAATTAGGGCGCCACTGTACATCCGGCGTACGCTCGGCGCAGTCTTAAAGCAGTCGGGTGAAGAGAGTCTATATTTTGCAGATATATTTTGAAGATAAACGGTTTTTAGTTAGCCCCACACACACATACATACCATCACGCCTGTCTCCCTTTGGAGTAGGCAGAGACTATGGAACGCCAGGTGCACCGATCTAAACATACAACTTTCGCTTCCTCTACATTCATCAATCTCTTCATACACGTACGTCGGTTTCGGCTGCTTTTGAAATGGTCCTTGTTCAGTACATCGCGAATCTGAGCACCGTACGTCTGTCTAGGACGTCCCCGACATCTCCGCTCACTCCCACTCAGGACTCAGTTAGCCCCATACATACATACATACATTAAATCACGCCTGTTTCCCAAAGGGGTAGGCAAAGACCCCACATTCTTACATCGAGTCATGCACGCACGTCGGTTTCGGGTACTCGGCCCTTTTCCAGTATTTCTCCGATTTGACTCGAAAAAGTACGCCTAGGGCGGCCCCTTCCGACCCGTCCACTCACTTTCGATCTGTATATCTCTTTCGTCAATCTTCTTTCATCCAATCTTTCCAAATGACCGAACCATCGAAGCATGCCCTTTTCAATCTTAGTCACTACATCTTCTTTTATTCCACATTTCTCTCTGAATTTTTCATTCCTTACTCTATTAGTTAGCCCCAATGTTTGCCTAAGTTTTTAAACCAGTTGTTTCCCGTCCAGGTCCTCGCGATTATGGCATCTGTGGCCCGGTGACGCGTGCGCTGCTTACTGGGATGAGAGTGGGTGCGGTCGCGCCCCGCCCCGCGCGCCGCGAGCGATGCTGTTAGGTGAGTACATACTATAGTAGTTTTTTTTTTTTATGCCATAGAGATGACAAACGAGCACACAGGCCACCTGATGGTACGTGGAAACTGTGATCCATAGACATTCGCAATCACAAGACTGCAGAGCAATCCTAAGACTGCAAATGCGTTGCCAACCCTGAGGACTAAGATGGAATGCCTCTATGCTAGTCATTTCACCGGCTGTCTTATCCCCAAACCGGAACACAACAATGCGAACACTGCTGTTTGGCGGCGGTAGGTTAATGGATAAGACGGTGGTAGCGATCCGGACGGACCCTGCACAAGGTCCTACCACCCGCAACAGTTGTATAAGAGAGGTCAAAAAAGACGAGTGGCGTGTGTGTGTTTTTTGACTTAGTTATAGGGTTGCATACGTTTTTCACGACTAGGTTAAAATTAAGCCAGATACCGAACGAACGAAGCATAGAACAAACGGGCGGGAAACAAGAAAATGACAAAATTTGTGTCTATGGTTAACTTTATTTTTAAATTGACGGAATGGAAAATAAGGTGATTTACATTTACAAAACATTTTAATTTTACCAGTCATACACAAACACAATACACATCGACTGTCAATCGGAACGTTTCTTTTATAAGTATTATTATTTGGTATCAACCAACCAGAATACAGCTATTTTAAAATTGACCAATCAGGTAACATGATTCACTTCTCAAAACATTAGGTTTTTTAGTCCCTTTTTCACAATCGTTAAAATATGATTAATTCGATTGTGCAACGCTAAGCTTTGGCAGCTAGGCGTGTCGTTTTGGCTCAAAAAAGCACAAGTGCTGTTTTGGGCATAGACTAGATAGACTTTGATTATTCTCCGGATATATATATGGACCCAGGAAGACCGCCTTATACACGGTGGGGCCTGTAACTAGAGCAAACATTAAAAATGTACATTCTTCTCCTCAAACTACGCAACGTTTGTTTGACGACTTTGAAATAAAACTTGCGGTTAGAATTTTATTACATTTTAAAGTTAATTCGAACACGCAATGTACTATGAAATTGATTATGTCATGTCTGTAGAGTGACTAGACTGACAGGCGATGTCAATTAGACGGAGTTTTAGGTACATTGAAAATACTATTTAGTTTGTTTGAAAAAATAACAACCTAAAAACTTTATGATTTTAAAAAGTTGCTAAACTAAAGTCTAGTTTGAGGAGTAGAATCTACGTTTTAATTTTTGGCTTTACTTACAGGCCCCACCCTGTATACTCTTACTATTACATTGTGGCGTAACCCCCGTCCTGTCCCCAGGTGTGCCCCGCCCCGAAGCCCTGGGGCTGCTGCGATCAGCATCCTTCCGCCTCCTCCTGCTTCTTGTGAGACCCTTACCTTATCCTTAGATCCCTACCCTACCACGTTTATCAATACTGAATCGCATTTTATAGTTATGTTGCTGCTTCTGACATGTTATTGTTATCGTATTGTTAGGACTGCACCGAGCAAACGTTGAGCGTCCAGTGGCGCCCTCATTACTATTATTGTATTTGGCCTTGGAATCAGACGATGTGTTTTTGTAGCGCAAGTAAAAACACAATTTATGGGATACGTAACAAATTTTAATAACAATTACCCTTTGAGTAGTCAGCTTAACGGGAAAAGGTGGCCACTTTTTTCCGTTAAGTTGATAACTCAAAGGTGAATTGTTATTAAACTATGTGATGTACCCTTTAAGTTGTGTTTTCTTTTGTAGTACAAAAACACACCGTCCAATTTCAAGAAAATACTTTAGTTTATTAGAAAACACAATAATAGTAATGAGGGCGCCACTGTACATCCGGTGTACGCTCGGCGCACTCTTAACCAAAACTATACGATAACATGTCAAAAGCAATATGGTTTAACCGAGTCTAATAGAGTACTAAAGCTTACAAACGTCCGCAAGAACCAGGGATCTTTCTCAAGTTCCTATGAAAAAGACTAAGCTACATGTAGTATAAGATCCACCATAGAACCTTGTTACAGTGAGGCTAAGAATCAACTCGTAAGAAGTGTCAAACAAATTGGTTAAAAAGGCACTGTGACACCGTTATTTCGTGGGTCACGGTTCCATTAAGCTGATACTAAGGTTCGGCGTCTGTTAGACCCTTCCCCTTACTGTAGAAGGTATAGGCCGTCAAGTTCCCACGCGGCTGTTCTGCGGGGTGAGGGGGCGGGGGGATTTTTAGTTTCTTCCCCGCTAACGCATAGATAAGCGGGAAGACAGCGCCAAACGCCCCGCCCCGCGGAACGGTTACGTACGATCTTTGTGACTAGATATAGACCAGGCAGGAATCACAATTTATTCATTCAGCACTTTTATGAGTGATTAATGTGTGACTGTTATTAGTAAAATTTACGATTTACCATTAAGTATTTGCTGAAAAACGTTTCACAAACTGATTCATTTCACAAATATATCAATTTGCAAATCACTTTTTTTTCAAAACTGTAGTTCAGGATTTTTATTAAACTAACCTTACCTACAGTAAGGGTCAATAGAAATGGCAAAAGATGTAATCAAAACCAAGCGGACCAATGTACCATTCTTACTCCATAATCTCGTAGTTTCGGACATATTTAATTACGTGAGGTATATTTAATTACTTACACGCTTGATTACGTTCACATTCTGTTTAAGATAGCAAAACTCAAAACCCTTAATCAAAACTCGTTTGCAGAAAAATTTAGGTTATGTGTCAAACGGTACCTACTGATTTGTTTACATCTTTTGCCGTTTCTATTGACCCCGACTTTATAGGGTTATATTCTATACGATGGTCCTAAAATAAATCCTTACATAAATACAGTTTCGGAAAAGATAACGTTTTGCAAAAAAATATATTTTTGCGAAATGTTTAGCAAGTGATTGGATACCAAAAATTACTTATACGTTTACTAAATTATCTAGGACTAGTGTAAAATCACATTATTTAAAAGAGCAGTAATTGTAGACGTCATTAATGAAACTCTCTGAAACTTACTTTTAATTTAACCATCACTTTAATACAAATGTATTTATTTAGGTACGGTCACGAGCGTTAATTTGGGACCCATTTCAAGAAAAATATGCTTGAAGTCGTCAATGTCATTAGAGATGTCAAGTCATTTGTAACTTTTAGGACACTCAACCTTATTGTTGTAGAATGTCAAATTGACTTTGGACATAAGATGGTGACATTTCTCGTTGCGACCGCCCTAGCTACGCAAGGGCAAGATATCAATGTATTATAGTTACTGAACTAAGTATGTGACTTTATAATTTACTAGCGACCCGCCCTCGCTTCGCTTCGGTTAATGTGAGTTTTCTGTAACACCCGTACATAAAGCTGAATTTATTATACATAAAAACCTTCCTCTTGAATCACTCTATCTATTAAAAAAAACGGCATCAAAATCCGTTGCGTAGTTTTAAAGATCTAAGCATACATAGGGACAGACAGCGGGAAGTGACTTTGTTTTATACTATGTAGTGATAATACGAAATAAATAAATGATTTGAGCATTAATCCAGTCTGAAGGTATTTTTAAATAAATAGTGCTCATATGTCCCTACAGGCTGGGCTATATCAGCTTTCACTAGGGTTGCCAACTTTTTTTTAGGAAAATAATGTATTTACCTGTCTGACGAGTATAAAATAAAAGTACATACATACATACATAATCTCACGCCTTCATTCCCAGAGTCGGGTAGGCAGAGCTACAGACTTACCGACAACTCCAAAAAACTTGTTGATAATTCTGTAACCACATCTTGCATAATCAGGCTAAGATGTTCACCAGTGTATTAGTGACACGGAAGAAATGGAGTGGCACCATTCGAACTCGGCAACCACACGGGTCAAATAAAAGTATATCCAAATAAAATAAGTATTTTTCAAATTTATTTATAAATTTGTTTGGAAACATACTTTTTGTGTTCTTAGCACACTGTACTGTAATGAAACTTCACGCAAGTTCAGAAATTTCGCAGAAGTCTTTATTCTGCGTTTCGGTCATCAATTTCGATCTATTCCACGCATAACACTGAAATAAAGTACTTTCGTTAAAAAAAAAAGTATACATACATACATACATTAAATCACGCCTGTTTCCCAGAGGGGTAGGCAGAGACCACTTCTTTCCACTTGCTACGATCTTGACAAATTTCTTTCGCTTCTTCCACATTCATACATCGAGTCATGCACGCACGTCGGTTTCGGGTACTTAAGATTCGGCCCTTTTCCAGTATTTCACCGATTTGACTCGAAAAAGTACGCCTAGGGCGGCCCCTTCCGACCCGTCCACTCACTATCGATGTGTATATCTCTTTCGTCAATCTTCTTTCATCCATCCTTTCCAAATGACCGAACCATCGAAGCATGCCCTTTTCAATCTTAGTCAATACATCTTCTTTTATTCCACATTTCTCTCTGACTTTTTCATTCCTTACTCTATCAATCAGTTTCACACCACACATACTACGCAAAGAGCGCATTTCAACGGCATTTACACGACTTTTATGCTTGTCCTGCCACACCCAACATTCACTACCATACATCAGGGTTGGGGCCAGCACTCCATTGTGAACAGCCAGTCGGGCTTTTTGTGAAATGCCCTGTCTGCTCACAAAGGAGTACAGGGCCCCATTGATTTGATTCCCCGCATAAAAAAAAAAGTATAATGAAGCAAAATAACTTGACGTGTATCAAAGCATGGCGATTATTTTTATATTTTTACATAAAAATAGAACTACACTTGACCTCTGCTTTCCAACACGTGAATATCTAAACACAAACACGCCCGTAAAAATCTGCTCACACGCTTTCATTATCGACCTTACCGCGTAAGAGATAAGGGCGGTCACGTGCGCAGGCGCAGTGCAATGTGACGGTGGCAGACCCGATAGCGCGTCCTAGACCCGACATTGACAGCCGCTGACCTCTCGTGACGTCATTGTTAAGACCATCGCCAGGGACCGGCCCGCTATCCCATTCAAGGGGTTTCGAATGGGTTTTTTATAAGGATATATTTAGAAAAGCCGTATCGCTTGAAAGAGCCGTATCGATCGATTTACTTTTTAAACTGCTATTTAAAAGGGTTACCCTTACCAAATCTGTTCCATGTATGTCTTGCTCGATTTTGCTTTTGTAGCGCTATATTTTGAGTGATAACAATATCCCTTTAACTTAAAAAAGCCATTTGATTGGCTTTTTAAGCGCTATTTATAAGGGTTACCCTTATAAAAAGCCGTTCTATTGGCTTTTTAAGCACTATTTTTAAGGGTTACCCTTATATTTGGTTACGCCGTAAGAGGGATATCAATATCAATTTACTGCTGCTCTTAAGCGGTTTCCCTTATGTGAATGACTAGTTTAACAAACAACTAAGTTGTATATTTCTTCCAAAAGGGTTATTCTTTTAGTGGGTTGTACTTCGAGAGGTAAGTCTTTTAAAGGCTTTTATCGGGGAATGGGTGGACGGGTCCCTGACCATCGCACTATGCCAGATGTTTCTGTCACCACGATTCGGACGGACTCTGTGACACGCTGCTTAAATGCAAAAGCGCCACAAATCAAAAACAGATAATTTGATTTAAAACGTAAAGTATGTAGCAATTCCGAATTTAAATGCAACACAAACACATTTTGACTTATGGCCCTTTTGCATTTAAGCAACAACATAATAACATAAAAGGCATTCAATATTGGTATCGTAATTAAAAACAGTGTTTTTTTAAAAAGAGTTCTGAAAAACAAACATTATTGTAGGGGTTAGCATAAAAAGCAAAACTTTTTTTTTCTTCATTATTTACCGAGAGAACAATAAACAAATTTGTGCTTATGGCTAGCATGGTCTTTTCTACGTCACAGCTAGTGCTAGATTTAAACAAACGCGGTTACAAGCAAAATGACGTCATTCCGACCACTAGTCTAAAGCTGCGAGTGTAACCCCATCGCTGCATAAAATACGGTCATAGTAGCAACATGGCGCCGTTTTTGACACACCGCAATACGCAACGTTAGGCAGTGGTGCGGTCGCACCTTAAAGGGGCGTAGCAAACACTGTTAAAAAAAAACAGCATGATTATTACCAGAACACCTTTACAAAAAGTGTCAATTGCAGTCTTTATATTTATTAGAGCCCACTCAGCCCACTTCTTTGGTCTTTATAAAATTTGAATTAAGAGTGAAGTCATTGTTGTCACTAATTCACTCAAATGTAAAAAGAGACAACTACATTCCATACACCAAATTCCAAGGATGTAGAGCGAAAAACTATATAGGTGTGCCATTTGTACCCTGCGCATCGAGCAATTCTCTCTCGGTTTTCCAAAATATGTAGCCATCTCCACAGCTACTAGCGCTGCCGGCAATTATTTACCCATGAGAGAAGAGCTGCTGACAATGGCCGTCTTTGACTTCCGCACCAAATTCTCGAATTGAGAAGCGTCTTGCAGTGCACGTAGCAGCAAAAGGGGCTTAAGAAGTGACTCCATTACATATTCGCGCTACCCGCAGACGCAGACTAAAAACCAAAGAAGTGGGTTCTTTGGTCTTTAGTCTGATGCGGTCTGTGTGCCTTTCTGCCTTCTCTGTGGCAAAATACCCCCCATTTTAATTTCGTTCAGGGGCCTTACTTAGAAATAGCCGTCTTTGAGATTTCTCGAGAAATATTGAAAGATTCTTTTCTAAAACAGCTGTCACAGAGTATGAGTCCCTCTTTCCACTGGTAATTATTGTAGTTTACCAGAAATTACCACTAAAGATAACTGGCCTCTTCCTCATTGATTTTGGTTCTTTTAGCATTGTTTTTCACTAAAAGTAGGTAACAGACAAAATAAAACAAATTCCCAAAAAAAAAGCAGAGCGTAATGCCATTCCTCCATACATTCGGTTGACCTAACTGGTCAATGGCGACGACGAGTAACGAAAAAACATATTAGTGATATATGGATGATTATACGGATTGACACCGCACCGACAGAAATCAGCAATGAGGGTATACGGTCGGCCAAGTAAGTGGTCTAATCATATTATAAGTACGGTCACGAGCGTTAATTTGCGACCCATTTCAAGAAAAATATGCTTGAAGTCGTCAGTGTCATTAGAGATATCAAGTCATTTGTAACTTTTACGAAACTCAACCTTATTGTTGTAGAATTTCAGATTGACTTTGGACCTAAGGTGGGTACCAAATTGAATCTCGTGACTGTACAAGCTTGAAACTACACGTTAATATAATAGAAAGATGAAGTTAGTGATTAGGTAGAAAAGTCTTGAGGGCATCAAAACAGGACAAAATTCTTCAAAAAAAAATTCCCGATGCCCTTTAAGTCGCATTTAAACCAGATGATAATAATATTGCGGTGTAAAAGAGGTATTTTGATGGAGTGAAAGGTGGAAACAGGATAGCTACAGAGTGTGTCTCAAATATATTTTTTTAATATTTGATTTGACTTAAACTCATTATTACGTATTTGTTGTTTGTGTTAAATCAATTTCTACGCATTTAACGTTCCATTCAATTTGAAAACAACTTTGTTTACCCAACCTAAACAGGGTCTAATTGCTACAAAAAACAAATGCAAAGACATGTTAAGGTGACTGTAAAAACTTGGAAAACACGTTATTGTCGTCAAGAAATATTTACGCGGCTTGTTGACGTTGGCGAGGTTAAGTTAACACTAAGTACATATAATCATGTTCTACGCGAGCGAACTGGATATCAATAGACCTTTAGTCCTTAACTAAGGCTATGTAAAAGTCAATCGCGCCTGAAGGTGCTTTTCCTCCGGCGAGGAAAGATTAGAGCTAAAATTCCACCGGTCAAAAGCACCAAAAATTGCAAAGTTATTGCGAACTCGCGCGAGACTTTACGAGCTTTATGTTTCCCTGGTACTCTTACCTCATTAAGCACAATCACAGCAAAGACTTTTGAAGTGGTTTGAATGCTGCAACAGAAGCTCTTTTTGCCTGAAACTAAATTTATATAATTTCCAACGCACCATAGGGTGACTGAACTAGTAATGAACAAGGACCAATGTTTGACACTTGATTCTTATTTGGAAAGGATGGATGAAAGAAGATTGACGAAAGAGATATACAGATCGAAAGTGAGTGGACCCGCCAAATCACGCCTGTTTCCCAGAGGGGTAGGCAGAGACCACTTCTTTCCATTTGCTACGATCTTGACAAAGTTTATTTCGCTTCTTCCACATTCATAAATCGAGTCATGCACGCACGTCGGTTTCGGGTACTTAACATTCGGCCCTTTTCCAGTATTTCTCCGATTTGACTCGAAAAATATAAAAAAATACCATAGGTTATTTAAAAATTCAGGATAATTATAATATATTTTTTCATAAAGGATAATGAGGAAAAATTTCCTCACCCACCAACAGAGATGAAACATGTCTCATTTTAGAGATCATGGCAACATGATGAATTTTTAATATGGCGACTATCGCGATATGCATGGGGTTTCCTTGGAAAATCATAATCATATCGTATGGAATTTGTTTGAAAATTAACACATTCTCTTAAAAGGTTTTATTTCATTAAAAAGTTCCCATCGATTTTGCTACTAAAATAGGTGTTTTGTCTTTTTTTGGGTCCTTATGAACATATAGACATGCATCCCGTGCCTGTTGGAGGGTGGGGACGGGGCCCATACAAAATTGCACATCACCCTTTACATTCAGTTTTGACTGAGTTATAAGGACTTAAATTTCTTCATAAACGTCTGTTATGGGCATGGCAACCCCAATTTAAAAAGTCCCTGGAGAAAAAAGTTTCAATTTGAAAGTATGAGAGTTGAACTCAATCTGTATTTTCCCCCTTCTACCTTTTCCTGTATCTAATCAGGCAGTTAAAGCAGCCCTAATGAACTCTTAACCGTACGGAACCTATCCTTATCTATCATACTATACGAAAACCTTTCCGTACACAGCTCTTGCCCCCGTTATCATGCGTAGACGCATGTCAATCGAATGTCACCCATCAGTCGCACTCCGACCGCCGCGACGGGCGTGCGAATGCTCGATCCCCGCGTCATCATACAAATCACGTACATATTTGTATATTACAACGTTTTCTTTTACAAAATTCTAGATTATATTTTAGAAAGAATTTTGAAGTGTTTTGTAGATCTCTTAGAGTTAGATGATGTGTAATTAATTAGTGGTGTTCGTATTTATTCAACCTGTGATATTAGTTAGTAAACAATGAAGGAACAGATCGGAGTTATTACTATACATCAAGTAAGTGTTTTGCGCGCGAGTTGATTGATTCTAGGTTAAGTTTGGTTATTATTAAAATCTTAAACGTTAAATTTTCATGTAAGTTCCTCATCTGTACACAACAACAACAAATTATTTATTTATTTTGTAGATATATACATACATACATTAAATCACGCCTGTTTCCCAGAGGGGTAGGCAGAGACCACTTCTTTCCACTTGCTACGATCTTGACAAATTTTTTTCGCTTCTTCCATATTCATACATCGAGCCATATACGCACGTCGGTTTCGGGTATTTAAGATTCGGCCCTTTTCTAGTATTTCTCCGATTTGACTTGAAAAAGCACGCCTAGGGCGGCCCCTTCCGACCCGTCCACTCACTTTCGATCTGTATATCTCTTTCGTCAATCTTCTTTCATCCATCCTTTCCAAATGACATATAGATAATGTAGATATATGTATAGATTTCGGAATTCGTGAAGAACTGTCAAGTCATTTGCATCCCACATCTGCTAAGTACACTGATGTTATGACAGACGGAAATACAAACAGTCTGCTTGACGCAAGCCGGCTTGAGTGTATACAATAATGCACATGATTAGCGCCCTCGCTTCGTTTCGGTTTAAACAAAAAAAAAAAATAGCCTATGTAAGGGAACAACTCGACTTAACTTGTGATATGAAAAAGGGTATATACATGAACTAAGTATACTAGACGTTGTTCCCTTTTTCACTTGATCTTCACCCAGAAACTTTCTATTAGTAAAAAGTTTTTTTAATCCGGTTAGGAAGCTCCAGAGATTAACTCTTCCTCTTACCTCTTTATAATATTAGTATGGAGTTATGTGGGTGAGGACCAAAAAGTTGGACGGTTGGACCACATTGAAACGCAGTTAACCATACAAAAGACAAAGATGAAAAAAGTTCCGTTGTGCGACGAAAAGTATCCCTACAATTGTTTGACTAATTTTCGTGTCACAACGGAAAAGTTTCATAGAAAATTAATTGATTGAGTTAACGTGAACAACTTTTTGGTCCTTACCCTTGTACCTAAAAGACGATTTAAGGAAAATAGACATTGTCCATACATTGTTGCGGTTAAAAAATTGTGGGAATTATCCCTGGGAAAATGAAAACTTTTAAATCTTATTTTCCGACCTAACAACGCGCAACGTAGGTATAGGTACCATACATACTGAAGCTAATTATGTATTTTTAGAACTCATGTACAACATTAATCAATAAATATGACTACTATATGAAGGAAAAAAGATCATTCAACTTTTCAACGGTTGTAGGTATAACTACTGAATTGGGATTGTTCATATTTTTACAATTACTCCAATTCGAAAACCATTTCGAGGAATAGGGTTTTAAAGCCGTTCTGCATTATTAAGTTTTTGAAATATTTATCTATTTTGTTTATTTCGGCAAAAGTATATTTAACCTTTGTTTGACTTTCGTTTTCCTCTTGAAGCCCTCGTAGGTGTATCTTACGGGTTAGGCGAAAACAGCTTGAAATAGTATGTTTTAATACAGTATTACGATCACTTTTTTTGATTGGATATCATTTAATTGGAACTCTAATTTAAAATAATCATGTCATCCATAAAATGTCTGCTAAATAAATAAAGATATTAATACAAAACTATTGGGTCCAATACAAAATTAATGAAATTGGTGTCTTAAAATTTCCGATTCTTTCGAATGAGAAAGTAAAAACCGTGAGTTATTTTTCTTGGTCAATCCCAATTCCAGTTTATTGGAAAAGTTTGTAGTTTCAGAACTAATGGTTTAGCTCACACGTGTCTGTGCTGCGTTTTGTTTGTTGCGTACATCAATTTACTTTCGTTGAATATTTCTGTCTTCCCCTTAGTAACCAGCCCTTGGAGGCGAAAAAGTGAAAATAAAGTTCTGTTTATGCAATATTTTTTTTATAATTTTGCGTGACGTACTTTTTGATTTATAGCCAAACAATTTCTGCACCCTCTTATCTCACGCGGCCACATGCATATAGAATTCCGTTTCGGAATATCGATTCGGAATTCCGTATATACACTACACACACGTTTATTTTCGTTCGGAATTACAAGCCTCAGTAGAGAGTAGCTAGGCATCGACTACCGACATTCTGGCAGTGGGCAAGTATGGACTTGAACGACTATTTTTTGATTGCGTTTGCAGGAAAAAAAACCCTCGCTGTTACTGGGTGCATCCCCTTAACACCCAAAGACTGCAAGATATTCAATTTTATGTAAAAAGAGACAAATTACGATACAATCCCGAAAGAATCTTTAAATATTATTAAATGTGTTTATTATTATTTATTTAATCGAACGTAGGGTCGTATATTTTGTATGGATTAGCTGCGTTCGGAATTCCGAATCGAAATTCCGATGTGCGGACGCCCTAATGGACCAACAATCTGAAAAGATTCCGTGTTAAAGATATTTTCCGCAACAATAAAATTTTACTGTTTTGGAAAAAAAAAGTCAAAATGGACCTTATTGCAAATGAGTATTTTATTTTGCGTTTTCCAACCATATTATCTTAAATACGGGAATCTCATTGCGCAAGACTCACACTTGACTGATTTTTATTTTCGTAAATTTTGACATGATTTCAAGTGTCTCTTGCCTGAAACTTAGGTCCGTATTAATAAACTAATCTCAACTCTAATGCTCGTCTCGTAATGCGTCAAAAATGTCAGTGTTCTATGGTTTGACGTTTACTTTGAATTATCTTGTGACGCGCATCTCAGCCAAGATGAGTTTATTAATACGGGCCTTGGAGACTGCCGGTGATAGTTTAGAACGTTTCAATTTTACTTTAAAGGAGTTGGAAATCACCTGGGTTTGGTTGAGAACAAGCGCTGTGGCTCCGGCTGCAGCTCATGCTGGGGTCAGTCCATTTGACCTCACACTGCAGCGCAATGTCTCTAAACTCGCTACTTGGATATCTTTATGTTCTTTTCGATTTTAATTATGTTCGTGTAGTAAGGAGTGAAAAAGTCAGAGAGAAATGTGGCCTGGAAGAAGATGTAGTGACTAAGAGTGAAAAGGGTATGCTTCGATCTGCAGGGTATGCTGATCGTATGTTCGGTCATTTGGAAAGGATGGATGAAAGAAGATTGACGAACGATTAGATGTGTAATTGTTGTTGTTATAATTATTTTTTATATTTGTATTGTTTGATTATTAGTATTTATGTTTGACAATCTCAATGTAATTTCGTATTTTTTGACATGCAATGCAACTATTATTGTAATATTACATTGATGAATAAATAAACTAAACTAAACTAAACTATATACAGATCGAAAGTGTCGGAAAGGGCCGCCCTAGGCGTACTTTTTCGAATCAAATCGGAGGAATACTGGTAATGGGCCGAATCTTACTCGATGTATGAATGTGGAAGAAGCGATAGAATTTTGTCAGGATCGTAGCAAGTGGAAAGAAGTGGTCTCTGCCTACCCCTCTCGGAAAGAGGCGTGATGTAATGTATGTATGTCATTATGTTTGTTGTGCTGCAGTGTGTTTTTGTCAAGTAAATGTTGTGAGTTTGTGTATAAAATATTCAGTCACGCTTAAGTTACTTATGTATGTCCTAAAATGGAACATAAAGTCGTGATGTTCTTTTGTTTTTTTATCCAGTTTGTCTTCGTATTATATTGATTTCATTTCTTATAGATATAAATTTTAATTAATGAAAAACCACATAAAATAATACAACAACCATAACACAATAACTGAAAAAGAAAACTTAAATTAAATAAAACTAACTCTAAATATATAAATTAACTAAAACATTAAATCTAAGAATGGCACATTTCTTATTAGCTCATGACGACTTTGAGTGGTAGAGAACGCTATTAGGTAATAAGTGACCTTGTGTTAGGAGGTATTGTGTAAGTTAGTGGAAATCAATAAGTAATTAATACAGTGGGCAAATATATTTATTTTCTTTATTATTCAAGGCAAAGTTTTTCTTAAATTGTATACATATGTGTAACCTACGAGTATGTATGTATAATTGGCTTGTGAAATTTACAATGTTAACACCCATCTCAACTTTTCTCTGTTGGGCCCAGTGGTTGACTTGTATAGAATGCATTAAGTCCGCCATTTGTACTTACCTTGGCATTTGAGGCAATTTGGTGAATTGCTTTTCTCATACTTATATCCTCGTTTCGATATCGTCGCAAAAGAATCTTCGTCTTCGTCTCTGGCTGATCACTGGTGACTTTACCCTACATACATTCGAAAAATATACCTAACCCTCCTTCTGATGCAGTCGGGTAAATAAGACACCTCGTAATATTTCTAGCGGCGAATCTTGTCTGAAGCGCCAGTAGAGGGTTTCCCGACGTTTTTTAGGTCGACTCCAAGTGCGTTCACATTGAGACAAACAAAACTAAAGACTTTATAATGTACGACTGTATGTATAACTTGTCAGTTTGAACAAAATGACTAAATTTATGATCGTTGCCTTTTTTTTGAAGGCATGGAGATCGCAAGATCGCGAGATCTAGCACACAGGCCACCTAATGGCACGTGGTAGCCAGATTCCATACATTTTGAATCGTAAGATAAGAATCGTAAGACTTAAGATTCAAAATTTATGGACGTCAGATACCACGTGCCATTAGGTGGCCTGTGTGCTAGATCTCGCGATCATGCGATCTCAATCCCTTTAAAAAAAGGCGATCCTAAAGTTGGTCATTTTGTTCAAACTGACAAGTTATATATACAGTCGTACATATAGTCTTTAGTTTTGCTTGTCTCGATGTTAATGTGAACGCACGCGAGGTCGCAGGGTCGAAGCGTGCCCGGCAATGTGCATTTTCGTACATGCAATAATGCATCCAAACTCGTGGAGCTTAAGTTAATATTCTGCTGTCTATGTTGCTGAAAACTTTAATTGACTGATTTCAGAGTTAATTTATTTAGGCCCTGTTGTTTGATCAGTAGTTAAACTAACTAATTGTTAAAATTCGAAAAAGGAATCGAAAATCCTTGAGATTTAACCATTAGTTACGATTTTTAACAATTCGTTAGTTTAACTACTGATCAAATAACAGCCCCTGTACCACAGTCAACAGCATAAATAAGTGATCAATGACCTTGTTACTTAAACGTCGTGTTTGAAATGTTATACAACATTGTGAAACGATTGAAAGCGACAAGGTACAGAAATGATCACTTATTTATGCTGTTGACTGTACATGGTGATCGCGGGGGTTTGTAGTCTGCTGATTTGAGAGTTCATTTACTTAGTATTTTGAAAACTGACTTCAGTTCCTAATTTGAACAAATAAGGAACAAATCTAATAAAAAGTAAGCTTTGGGAACTTGACTGCGTTTTTTGGTATTGTTATCTATGTAATGTATGTATGTATGTAAACTATTTATTGCACATAAAAAAACAATTACAAGTAATATTTATTAGGTACTTAGGTACATAAAAAAAATATTAATATTATAACTATGTCACTCCCGCAACCAAGACATATGTTAAAATCCATCTGTACCAAAGAAAAAGACATAGGGTAAAGTCACCAGTGGCCAGCCAGACACCTGTAGTCGGCCTCTGCCTATAGTTTGTATGAGTGGGAAGAATACGAAAGATATATTTCCCACTCTTCGCACTCATACCTATAAGGTAGACTACGGGTCTCTTTTCCTAATTTATTCGATCTCTAATTGCCGCATTTAGAGACGTCAATTAAATTTAACGCTTGATTAAAGTGGCTGCTGTCACTTTCTTTGCTATAGCAATAGAATAAGATAACACGTCACTAAACAAGCATTAAATTTAATTGACGTCTGAGTGTGTCAGTAGGACCTTTTTAGACCTGTAGTGGGAGCAAAATAGGCTTTGATAACATTAGAGTTTGTTATTTTTTGATATGTCGTTGGGGGCATATTAAATAGCAATAATCTAAAAAGTTAGAAAATTATAGTCGGGGGTTTCGGACATATTGACATATTTTAATTTTTGCCAATAACTTTGTAAATATAGAATTAAAGTTTAAAAAAACGGTGGCATATCGTATATCACTTTAATTTCTTTACAATATTCCGATTTTAGAAACCTGGAACACCTGCATTCTGGTAAACAAAAAAATGCTAATTACTTTGTAAATAATGAATTAGAGTAGCTGATATCGCACAATTATGATATAATCGATCAACTTAATACACTGGAAAAAAGTTAGAAATGTAGACTATCGGCCTGTCTAGATATTAACTTCTGGTGAAGCAGTAAAGCCAATATTGAATTAGAGTTTGTAGAGTTCATTTATAACCAGTCATGACAATGATCTCAGTTACCAAACAAAAGATTAGAAATATAAAATCATGGGGACACTAAATACTGATACGTAAAGCACTCCGTGATACGTAGGTATAATTCAAACTCGCGCGCGCGGCGTGCGCGCCTCGCTGTGGGAGCGATCGACGGTGCGGGGTTGCGTGGTGCCCTTGGTAGTGATTCTGTAAACAACGCCGGTCGAGCGGACTGTCGTGCGAAACCAAGCGGCGAGATTAAGTAGTCCCGTCAGTGCGAACAAAACACATTGTAGCGCGTGCATTTTCAATTTAGCAGCACGATGGGTCGAACGTATAAGGCTGCTTAATTGAAAATGCACGCGCTACAATGTGTTTTGTTCGCACTGACGGGACTATTTAATCTCGCCGTTTGGTTTCGCACGACAGTCCGCTCGACCGGCGTTGTTTACAGAATCACTACCCTTGACGGCGCGGCCACGAGCCACGATCCCATCACTTTTCTCAAAAAAATTGCAAAGCGTGTTTTTAATTAATACATAAATATCAATGGAAAATTGTTATTTTGTTATACCTTCGCTAAAGGAAATGGAAAGACGAAACTTTCTCTTATTTATTTCTATATTGTTAAGTAGCATTTTATGAGTTGCCTTTTTTCACCCAGTACACTATGAAACTAGGTAGGTTGATTTAAAGCCGGTTTTCGTCCAGTTAGCTGAGTTGCCAGCTTTGGAGGACTAGAATAATATGGTCAAGTAATAAAATGTATAGAGAAAAAAAATAACTTTAGTGCTAATATGCTTTATTTTAGGTTAGATCAAGCATTCAGTTATAATTGTCACAGTTTTTTAAAAAAATGTTAATGATAAAAGTACCGATCTTACTAGTTTTCGTCCGCAAATTTTGGTTTTCGACCGAAAGTCTGTCAGGTAGTTTTCGACCATTTTGTAGATGAGCTAAGAAATAGTAAAAAAACGGATTGGCTAACAATATCTATTATTGGTACTTAATATAAGTTTTCTTTCATATTACCAAACAACATAAGTATTATTTGAAAATAAATAAAATTTAGTTAATCCTTGTCCGAAAACTGAGGTGTAAATTTTAGTTTTCGTCCACTCCAGAGTAAAAGGCCGGAAATTAATGTAATAGTTTAGCCGTTTCTAGATTTCGTCCATATATTTAAATAGAATGTCTAGTCGAGTAACCACCAAAGATCATTTTACATCAATCAAATATAAATCGGCATAGGTTATTACAAATTGAGACTGACACAAAATCACACCTGACTTTTCAGTTTTCGTCCAGAGGACGAGAATTAAACATTTTGCAGATTACGTAATTCAATATTAGTTCACTAAAATTGTATATGTTTACCGGAGATAATATATGATTACACCGTAATTTTAAGTTCATTATATTCTAATTGAGCCTTATGCACAAAAAGAACCTAATACTACCACGCAAAAATACTAAAAACCTTGGCGTGAAATGTCTTGGTATCACTAAACTTCCACGACCGCGACAACACTTTCGTAACATGAAAATTAAACACCAACCGTAGTTTTTATTAGTCTCAACTTAAATAATATATTCATGTTTGTGAAATTAATGTTTGGCTACTAAGGGTCCCAACGAGACCAAACATGCGCGAGTAGCTGATTTTATTTTACTATTCCAGGCTTTTGTTCTAAACAGCACAGTCTACTGGACGAAAACTGGAACCGGACGGAAAACCGGTGAAATCACCCTACGTCACAGATAACATAAAATTTTTGGCCAACAGTTATTTATCTAACATTTTAAATTGACGAAACCACCACATAGAAGGGTTCCGTGCGGTCTACTAAGGTAAATGTACGCTTCCCCGAATCTGCCGTATCACCGAATTCCTCATATTTTAAGCTTTTAGTCAGTACTTACAGTTGTTATTAAGTTGTGATTTTTTTTTCGCTAGCTGTATACCTATCCCTTCCACTACGTGGCCAATCTGGCCATTTGCTGTCTCAGTCGGGACGCAACAATCAATTAAGTTAGTTGATCGCTGATCGCCATTTAGTATGGGAGTTCTTCTGAAAATCGATAAGAAATCGCGTATACTTCATAAAATCGTATTACGTTACCTTTGTGTTTGAAAATGTGGTTTTTCAGTGTTGTTATTTAATTAGTTTTTGACTTCTGCTAAATAAAGTGAATTTAGTGTGGTCATATTTATAGAAATTAACAAAAATGTGAATTAGAACAGTGTCCGGAATCAGGGAGAGCGTAAACATTTAAGCCGTCAATGTTTTAATACTAGCTTGGAGTTAATTATTCAATTATTATTTTTACTACACATAATGTTAAGGTTTTTTGATATGGAGTTGTAAAAATAATTATAGTATACAAAGGTAATAAAAAAAATCTGGTTTCAAAGACTGTTAAATAAGAAATATTTTAAATTTGAATAAAGGGTTTCTGGCTACCATATAGATAATCATTTTCAAATTATAATCAGATTTTTCTTTTTTTATTCATTTAATTTGGTCACATTACACAGCATGACGTGTATCAAAGGTGTAAAAATATAATTTAAATTAAGGGTTCTCAGTATGAGCAATTATCGAATTTCCTGGACAAAAACTACGTATTGTTGTATGGTAGGGCAAGATATGTACCTAATTTAACATTATAAAATCCTTTTACTCTTGTTTTACAAATAAATAAATTCAGATTCTGATTCTGATTGTGTCGAAAGTATGCACAGTAGCAAAGTTTTGGCCAGTAATTTAATAAACTGGCCAGTAACAAGCGATTTACCCTATCAAATACAAAAAAAACAATCGTCTTGTTCCATATTTTTACTATTTCCTTAAAATTCTTAAACTTGAATAAATAAATAAAAAATGCCTTTTGTTAGACCAAAGTTTGAGCACCACTGAGCGGCAAAATTTCATATTTTTTTCCCTAGTGCGGTGAAGCGGCAGCCTGGTTCGGTATTATGTGCAAATCCAGTTTGGTTAAAAAGCGGGGTAAGCGATTGAAAAACCTTTAAAAAAAATTAAACACATTTGTAACCATGTAATTTATTTCCAGGTACATTAAAAGGGTGACAAATTTATTAAAGTAACCATTATTCTATTGATTATAATCGCATATAAATCCCACACCTTATTGTAAAAAAAACATACCTCAAAACGTACGTTTTTAGGTTCGGTTTAGGTTTACTTTACTAGGTTCATATATCTAATTTAAAACCACTATCTTATAACGTGAATTAAAAAACCGGGCAAGAGCAATATCGGACCATGCTCAGTGTAGGGTTCCGAAGCCGTTAAGTACTAAGAACAACTAACTCAAAAAATAGCAAGTACCTATGAACAAATTTTCTATTGAAACTTATTTGGGGCTGTCTTAGAAGATTTTTAGTAGGTATTTACACTTTAGGTAATCATCCTTTAATTCTCAAGAATCAATCAATTTCGGTTAATTAGACCTCGCGACAAACTTAACTTTGCCGTTCGAAAACTGTTATCCCCATACATGGCATAGGTTGCGGTCAGTTTACCAACACCGCATATAACAATAAATAAATAATTACGTGAAGTACCTATGGGAGGTAAGCTACCCTTTTTTAAGATTTTATTTTACCACTTTGTCTGCGTGACTAATATCAGTAAGTACCTACATGTATATTCATGCCAAATAAAAGCTAGTACCTACTTCCTAGTACTGAGTCTAAGCTGAGGAGATGGCGAGACTATTAAGGGTTCATACTCATACTCATACTCATTTATTGGTTCGTAGTTGGACTACTGGCCATCAATAAATTTTTTGAAGCCGCTGCTAGGAAATTGTTATTTTTAAGAGATAACTAGGGTAAATCGACAGTAACTGGCCACCCCCCGGTAACTGGCCACTTTGCAATAAAATGAGTTAAGAAAGATATTTGTCCACATTTTTGCGATTAAACTAGAATACCTAAGTAGATCTTGAATTATTACCCGGGGTAGGTACTGTCCCAGTATCTTTACTAACAGCGTCAGTAAGAAATTTCTTGGTGGCTAGTAACTAAATGACACTTTCTAAAGTGGCTAATAGTTACTGACGATTTACCCTACTATTTGTAATACTAATATACAGGTCCCTAAAATTTGCACACTCATTAAATAAACGCGCTGTACATCTTTCAGCTTTAAACTGCATCTAATAATATGCGCACGTAAACAAACAATGATTGCGAAATGTTTGACGATCGCAGGGAGTGCGCGGCGGCGGCGCGGCGGGGGGCGAGGTATCGCTCCCGCGCGCCGGCCGCCTTTAAGGCCCCGCGCGGGCCGGTTATGAATTTCGCGCCTTTTTAAATAGATTAAGTATACTGTTGTACTACTACAAGCTAAACACAGAAATTTCTTAATTTCTGTAGTAAGGCTGCAAACCTTATTTTACTGTAGTAGACTTATCTTTACAGACTTTAATTCAATATTAGATGTTTTATGACAGCAAACGCATATATCTTTTGAAGCAGATATCTTATTGCTCTAAACTTTTGGTTTGTTTATTAACTTAAGAATTGAAAGATATTGCTGTAGATTTTTCAAACTCTAATTCAATATTGGCATAATAATACACTAATTCTCGTTTGACTATGTACCAAGCTAAAAAAAAATCTAACAACTTAATAGCATAAAGCGACAAACATATCATAAACGATAAAGCAAAAACTTTGCACTCTAATTCAATATTCATTAATGAGCAATAATAAAATATAAATACCTCATTAATACCTAAAGCTCGTTCTAACTTTTCGCCATATTTTACAAATATGCTTAGAAATATGTCCCATGCCACTAAGCAAACTTTTTTCAACATTAGAATTTTAATAACTTGTAGGGCAAAAATCCGGTCCCACTATTGGGCTATTTAGCTAAGAGACAAAATAGATCTTACGCGAAGTCATTAGCAATATTGGTTAATTGCGTTTTAATTGTAGTTATCCTACACGTTTTAATCGAACCATTCGATTATCAATTGGCAAAAATATAGTGCAATTAAGGGATTACGATTATCTTATTGATTATTAGCCTATAACCTACCTGTGTACGATCAACCTTCAGGGCTTTATCGCACTTGCGATTTGCGGGCGAGTCGAAAGCGAGGCGAGCGCGCATAGCGTAAAGGCGCGTACAAATTATGCGCGGCTGCCGCGCGAGCCAGTGTTCGCGTGAACATTGGCTCGCGCGGCAAATGTTCGACGGAATTTAGGTAGACCGCGGCTGCCGCGCGCGGCAAGCGATCCTACTCGATCAGCGCATGGCATTGGCATTATCCATGGCAAACGTTCATTCGTCGTGCACAAACAACAGTCCAAATTGCGCATGCGGCAGCGAAGCTCCTTTGATGCGGGCTAAAAAACCGACAGCGCTCGGATCGCCCCGTGGCACGTTCGAGCGCGGCAACGTTCGAGAGCTGACGCTCGCGGAAACCCCGTCTGCTACATTATGCGCGGCCGCCGCGCGAGCCAATGTTCGAGTGTTTGCCGCGCATAATCTGAACGCGCCTTAACGATTTCGAGTGTGCAGCTAAGGTTTGTTTCAATAGAACTTTGCAACAATGTAAACAAATCTTGTATTCAAAATTCTTTAATTTCCATTCTACATCATTTCCACATCATTATCCTAAACCATTAAAAGAATAAAATAGTGCTAGAATATGGATACCTATCGCATTGAATGTTTTGTTTACATTGTTGGCAAGTTCTATTGAAACAAACCTTAGGTTGCCGCGACTGCGTAACGATTGCGCCGCGTGCGCGTAGCGAGTTTGGCAAGTATAGAGTTGGGTTTTTTTGCGTGTACGCAGCGAATTCGTTACGTGCTCGCGGCGAACTCGCTGCGCGCTCGTCTCGCTGTCAACTCGCCCGCAAATTGCAAGTGTGATAAGGCCCTGAAGGTTAATCCTACACAGGTAGGTTTTAATATAAGTGTATGTAACTACTTAGCTCACCTTCACAAGATAACGACATTTTTGTATAAAGTAAGAAAGAGTCGTATACTTTTGGATGAAAGGCAATATCAGCTGAAACGCGAATGCTGAGAAGGATGTGTGGTGTTACACGAATATCATACATACATAAGCTCACGCCTTTATTCCCAGAGTGGGGCAGGCAGAGCTACAGTATTACTAACTCTAAAAACTTGTTAATAATTCTGTAACCACTTTTTGCACAATCAGGCTAAGATGTTTACCAGTGTGTTAGTGACAGTTTACAAGCCCTTCGCCATAGATAGAATAAGGAATGAGAATATAAGAGGAAGTCTGGAAGTGACACCGGTGATTGAAAAGTTGTGTAAAAATCGAGAAATCGAATCGGATAATGAATTCTGCTAATGGCTAAAGAGCTTTTACGCCATATGTCGTCGTCTCCATCTACGTCACAGCTAGTGCTACGTAACGCGGTTACAAACATAATGACGTCATTCCGACCACTAGTCTAAAGCGGGCGTAGCAAACACTGATAATATTCAAAACTTAGTTTCTCAGTAAATAATTCTAGCTTTCTATTTATCTATATAAATAAAAATGAATCACTCAATATCTAACTATAAACGCAAAACTTGTCACCATGAGGTTTAAATGTAAGGAAATAAGTTTCTGTCAAAAAAAATAATTTTTCGGACCAGCTATTTTTGCACAGTCGTCATCTACTCGTCTAGACGATTCTAACAAGCCCTAACACGACGGGTTTATCACGTGTAATTTAGGAGTTCCTATGGCCAGCATGAGTCTCCATCATCAGACCAGCTCGATGGTACTATATTATTATATTGTCATCAGAACTAAAGGCGCATGCAAATTTTCAGCTTCATCGGAGACCGGGAAGTGGGTCAAATTTAACTTGCAAGAATTGACCCTTACATATACATAAGATTTAAAAAAGTATGGTTATGAAACTTTTGAGATAAACCTCTACCTACATATCGCTCATTGAATACAAAACGGACACATTCCAAAATAATTTGCTCTTCCATTAAAAATCGTATTCCAACAGCCACTAATTTTAAAATGCAACACTGACTCATTTTGCATCTTACACCAATTGACCTAGTCCCAAACTAAGCTCTAGGCTTGTACTATGGGTACTAGACAACGATATAAATACTTACATAGAGAAATATATACTTAAGTAAATACTTAGAAAACATCCATGACTCAGGAATAAATATTTGCGTTTTTCACACAAATATCCGTGTGTCCGTTTTGTATTCAATGAACGATATAGGCGTGGCTTTTTCAGGAAACCTATTTTAAAAAAAAACAGGAAACCTATTGACAATTTTAGTTACTATCTATTCGTTTACTTACCGCTCTATCACAAAGTAGGTCGGAGTGCATTGACTTCCAGTTAGTGCAAAAATGCATGCGGTTTGCAGTTATATAATGACGTTGCATTATGTGATATAAGACGTCTGATTATTTACTATGCGCTCGCGCGAGTTCACGCGTCACTGTGTAATTAGTGAAATAAATAAATGTAGATATTTGACTCTAATTAACCAGTTCCGAAGATACCTTGTGCTGTGATAAAATAATAAAAAACCGGCCAACTGCATCCGTACCATTATCTATAAAAAAATCACGTTTGTTGTATGGGAGTCCGTGTTAAATATTCGTTGTGTTTTAATTTAATTATTAATTTTTAAAGTGAGTATACAACTTTTATATTTTGTGAATATTTCAAGCGTCTACCGGTTGCCGTTGTTAATATCGAGGAAAAAAACGCCACAAAAATAACGTTTGTCGTATGGGAGCCCCCTTAAATATTTACTTTATTCTATTCTTAGTATTTGTTGTTATTAAAATTTCTTAACCTTTTGTTAGACTGGTTACTTTTTTAATTGTGTCATAACTAGTATTTGTTTTCTAGAACCATCCTTAACTTTTGTAAATACTTTACCCATTTTTATTCACAAACAATTTCGATAAATCAGGTTGAACTCTTTCTATTCTTGCCTCAATTGAGGCGCTTTTATTATCTTAAGAGGCTCGATATCAGATATGACATCGAACGTCTTTATAGTAAACGAGAACGTTCATTATAAATTTTTATCGATATCAAATCCCTAGTATGTTCATCAGTATGGGGTAACTTGTTCTACGCGTACGAAACCGCGTCCGTCGTCTAGTCGTAAATAAAACTTTAACTTAAAATCGATTGCGGTAACTTTTTTCAGTCGTCACAATGTACGTCAGACGACCGTGAAGTCGTCACTGGCAAAAGCTGACGTTGACGTACAGGCCCTATTGTTGTTGCCTGAATTGGTATATATTTTACATATTGAGTGTGTCGCTACGTCAAAAAAACTTGAACGCAAACTCAGCTGACGTTGGATTTGTGTATTACTCAGCCGTTGTGGTCCAAGCGTGGCTTTATCTCCATAAATTTACATAACATCTCCTTCATCTTCATCTTGGTCCCAATGCTTGTACCAATGTTGGCTGATTACTCCACGCAAACGTTGGTGCAGATTCCTTTCATACATGTTTTATGGTTCCGCACCTCGAAAGGAACAAGCGGAACCCTTATAGGATCACTTTGTTGTCCGTCCGTCCGTCTGTCAAGACCCTTTTTCTCAGAAACGTATCAAGCTGAAATTATATCAAATACTCAAGTCTACAGTTCCTTGGAGCTGTAAAAAAATCAAACTTCTAAGCCAACGCAATCAAAGGATACAGCCGTTTAAATGCCGCAAGTCTCCGCTCATTTTCGAAACTCGCAAGGGAATCAAAACCTACAGTACTTCCCGTGAATTCAGAATCTTGAAATTTGGTCAGAATCTTGAAATTTGGTACGAAGCAACGTCTCATAGCACAGATAAAGGAAAAATTCGAAATATAAAAATATCTTTCATAATTTTAAAGTTAATACTTACACCTTTCCTCATGAACATACCTGGGATAGCTCGGGGCAAGTTCTAGGGATTTGATATCGATAAAAAATATGTCGATATAATTGAATTTTTACATGTGCACATTGAACATTCTCGTTTACTATAAAGAGGTTCGATGTCATATCTGATATCGAGCCTCTTAAGATAATAAAAGCTCATCAATTGACAAAATTGTTGCGCGGTTTTTTGTTGTTGTAAAGTGACGCTTTAAATGCTTGCATATTTAGCCAACAGATTCAAACTTGAAAACTATTTTATAACCAATTAGACCATGCATAAAAAAAATAATTATCCTTAATTTAATTAAATACATTCATGTTCTTTATCATTAATCGTGTTTCACGAAATCAATTCGTTATTTTTTATATTTTTGCACAGTTGTCCTTTTGAGGTTATTAACACGCTCAAAAATGGTCCATACACAATCACTGAAAATGGCGATAATCGTCCATTCACAAACACCGTGATTGGCTGTTTCCCCTAGTCCCTAGAGATTAATAAAGAGTTTAAGTCCCGATGTACAGAGATTAAAGTAACATTTTAAGAGCATAAGAAGTGAAAAATTATTTTTCTTACCTGGGTCCCTTCCTTTTATGACCTACCTTGAATTTATTCCGTCAATTTGCATGCATTTGTGCATCATTGTTGCATTTGTATTTACAGCAGCTACCAGGGGTGCATAACCTGTAATCAGTTCAGTAACTTAAACTTTGGTTCATGTCTCCTTCTCATGTTCGCTAGGTACTCAGATAATAAAAAGGTTGATAATGAATATATAATTAATATTCGCATATGCTTACGTAAGTTTCGGAATATATTAACTCGTGGTGCATGGCTGTTTAGGTTACTTTACTGGGCGAGCAGAGATTCAAAGAGATCTTAACCTAGTGAAGCTGGAGTTTACATTCAAATACTTTCAAAATTTTATAAGTTCTAAAGACCTCTTCTATGTTAGCTACAGGCGCTACGGGACCAATAAAAATATCTTTTTAAATGAATGAGAAATAAATATTAAAAATAAAAAAATTTTTTTTTTTGAATGCGAACTTCTACAACTTTCTGCCCCGCGTGGTTTCCGGGTTAGAATAGTGCCACTCCATGTCCTCACGTGGATGTCGTAAGAGACGACTAAGGGAATAAAGGCTGTGTAGTACTGTTAGGCTTGCAACCTGTAAAATGTGGTTACAGAATTATTAACAAGTTTTTAGAGTTGTTAGTAATTCTGTAGCTCTGCCTACCCCACTCTGGGAATAAAGGCGTGAGTTTATGTATATACGAATTTCTACGACACTGGCGATAGACGAAGTTTTATTACCAAATTGATGATTTCGCGACCGGTTATAGTGTTGTCGTCAAGGTAAACAACGTCTTTGAACTGTTTACGCGTGGTTAGAATCACGCTGGCTCGGGGTTTTATCGATGTTACTGGTTATCTATTCGTCAGTACCAAGTATAGTTACAGAGAACATCATCATATACAGTTACCAGCACCTTGGCTTTTTTAAAAGTAGGTTAAAATATCGTATAATCTGTAACGTAACTATGACATTAACTTAACTTTTTGCCTTTGTTAACTTTCTAACAAAGTGTTAATTGCCAGCAATGTAAAGCACAGCAATTTAACAAGTGTAAATGACAGTCGATGGATACTTTGATTATTATGATCTGCCCCCGTACCACGACATGCCTTGTACCAAGCAACAGCGATACTGATAACGATGAACACGCAGCACATGCACTACATTAAAAATGGACAGTATCTAAGAAAATTTATTATGAAGTTATTTTAATTATTTTTTTAATTGATAATACTTGCAAACAATTGCTAAAGCAACATATTATCGGCAGTTTTAATAAATGCCCGTATGCCGGTAACACACTGTATACAATTCAAAATACATAATGGGTCATAGTAGGTACTTAATAGTTAAGTACAATGGTGGCTTTTCTGAAACGGAAAACTTTTCGGGATTGTTATAAAATAAACGTAACCTAACCTGTTGGGTTCTATCTATACACCTTTTAAATAATCCAAAAAAAAAAATACAGATTAAAAAAATATATACTATATTAAGAACCATTATATATTATCACTATACATCGGATTGACGGGGGCAAAAATATACCAGTGCTAGGGATTCATTCAATGTTGACTAAATTTTGTTTGGTTTTTGGTAAGGATATATCGTACTCACATAAACCGAAGCGGAGCGAAGGCAGGTCGCTATAAAGTATATAACAATCAAACAGAAGTGTGTCAGTACGTTTAATATTTAAGCGTCCTTGACTTTAATTCACCTATTTTTGTTTTGTTTAAACATATTTTAGGTATAACGTCATTTATTAATCTGGACTGTCAGTGCAGAGTGCGCGCCGATGCCCCCCGATAAGATTACGTGGGGGTATCGGGCAAAGGCGCAGCAAATTCGCCAAAGTAGATAACTGAAGGCCTGGCCACGATTTTGCACGACCGCGGCAGCGACGGCGCCAAGCAGTTAGCGGCAATAAACAAAATATATATAGATATGTATGAAGCATGCCACGAGCGGCAGCGGTTAGACGATTTTTATATGCGTGTCTCACCGCCGCGCCGCTGCAAAGTCGTAGCTAGGCTTTATATTCCCTCGATTTAGTCACAATTGACGAGTAAAAGAGATCTGCACCCTATTTCACCATCATGACAATGACAGGGGACAGGTGACATTCGGTAAGTATACATTGCAAAGTTAACAAGCGTTCACATCATTATATTTTTACTATAAAATCGTTAACAGTACTTGAAAACTATGTTTATTCAAATGTTATATCCGTATGAAAGGCACACACTGTAGGCTGGTCAGTTTCCCTATTCGCAATGGATAAGATTAACATTTAGAAATTAATCGCAGTAATCTGAATAGAGCACATCACCAGCCAACTCTGGGACGAAATTGAATCCAGCCCAGCGCAGATAGGGCTGCCGTCAACCCTGATAGGTGTTTATTCCACTGATTGGACAATAGATATGCAATAGATATGTCTACTCGGTGCGTTCGTTACTGGAAAATCGTGTATATCCTCGTAAGATCATACTACAATCGGGTATTTTTGTAACAGGGATTTTGAATCTAACTACAAGGCAAAAAAGTTCAATTACCTTCGCTCGTAAATGCCATTTCAATTTTGAAACAAATAAAATTGAACTTTAAACACACTTTAATATAGTTTAAAGTAAATTGCCTTGATTATGTACCTACCTCCTTTAGCACACTGAGCCTCATGATGAGAGATTATAACGGATTCCGTATGATACGGATATCATGTACACTGAAATGTCACCTGTCACCTGTCAATGTCAGGATGATGAAATAGGGGGCAGGCATCTGAAGTTTCAAATAGGTAAAGGTAAGTAAAGGATAACTACCTAAACTTCCCACTTTGTTCTTCTCTTTAAACCCCCCCTAGCCCCCTACACAAAATATACGTTGTTTGGAATATTTTACTGTCGGTTCAAGGAACGTACATTCACAACGTTTGCCAGATTATGTAAATGTCATATGTAATACTATCGCTTTTGTATTTAAATGTACATGCATGCATTAGTATGACACCGCGACCCCGCTGAAACTCGTGTGACTACTGGTTTTTTACGTCACAATATAAAAACTTCAACATGTGTACTAACTTAACCTTACACGGAATACTCGCAAAGTAACTGTTTTTTTTGCATTGCATCGAGTAGACAAATGAGCACATAGGCCACCTGCAAATGCGTTGCCAACCCTGAGGCTAAGATGGAATGCCTCTATGCTAGTCATTTCACCGGCTGTCTTATCCCCAAACCGGAACACAACAATGCGAACACTGCTGTTTGGCGGTAGGTTAATGGATAAGATGGATATGAATGAACAAATAGTAAACTAAAAAAAAGGGGGTTCCGGAAATATAGCCAGGTTAGGTATTCGTTAACACTACGCTGTTACCATAAGGAATAAAAAAAACTTATAGCATACTTTAGCTTTTGCGCGTTTATGGATAGCAAGGTTAGCCTATGACTGTAAAGTACTAAGTTCGAAAGGTTACAATGACTAGGTCGCTAAATTACCGACACGCAAAATGACCACATCGCTTGTATCCTACATAATATCAAAATGACTACATGCTATGGTCACTTTTGGTCTGTCTTGCCAAAGTCGACGGAACCCCGCATTGCGGGGCTCATATTCTTGGGCATTTAAACCTAACGCAAACTACACACCCGGTTCGAACACTAGCGGTGGCCAAGCTCCAATGAGATTTTCTAACTTAAGCACACTATCCGATGTTCTTACGGCAAAGGATATAACATCGAGAGAAAACTTACCAATTTGCATAGCTAAGTGCGTAAGAGAGGTATTAGCACAAAAAATCCTACTGAGTAAAAGTGTATCTACCGTGGCCTATCAGTGCAAGACAAGACACCGATAAATTGTGAAGTAATTTTACACATAAAGGGTTACCAGGGCTGCGAGCTAACGTCGAGCGAGCGTCCACTGGCGCCCTCATTACTTTTATTGTGTTTTCTAATTAAGTAATAATAATAATAAATAATAATAGTAATTAAGATTTTCCTTGCAATCAGACGATACGTTTTTGTAGCGCAAGTAAAAACACAATTTATGGGATACGTGCCACACTTTAATAACATTTACCCGTTGAGTAGTCAGCTTAGCGGTAAGGGTAATTCCACGATAGTGTAACGAAAGTTAACATTTCAACGAGTGTTTTTTGAAACTTTGAATGCTCATATTTTTCTAGATATAAATTTAAACACGTTTACATATAGAGATAAATGAATCCTTCTATTTTGAAATATAACTAAAAAAACAAGCAGAATGCAAGAAATTGGTAACTTGCGTTACTCTTTGTCATGGAATTGCCCGTAATAGGTGGCCACTTTTTTCCGTTAAGTTGATAACTCGAAGATGAATTGTTATTAAACTATGTGATATACCCTAAAAGTTGTGTTTTCATTTGTAGTACAAAAACCTACCGACCAATTTCAAGAAAATACTTTATATTAATAGAAAACACAATAATAGTAAGGAGGGCGCCACTGTACATCCGGCGTACGCTCGGCGCAGTCTTACTGACTATCACAGATTATGGTTTTGACGTTAGTGTTTTAAGCAATCCGCTAAATTAATGGTAAATAGAAGCGTCGGCGATGAATGGGTGTGGATATTATGTAAATATTGTGTCACGTATTTAACGCATGTAATCGCCATGTTTAGGACTCGCGAAATTTGACAATGAAACCGTGTGATCTGTACCCTTACCATGGGTAACAATTAGCGTATTCCCTCGCAGTCCTCGCGGTATTCTTATAGAGCGGGTGGTAGGACCTTGTGCAGGGTCCGCTCGGATCGCTACCACCATCTTATCCATTAACCTACCGCCAAACAGCAGTGTTCGCATTGTTGTGTTCCGGTTTGGGGATAAGACAGCCGGTGAAATGACTAGCATAGAGGCATTCCATCTTAGTCCTAGGGTTGGCAACGCATTTGCAGTCTTAGGGTTGCATTGCAGTCTTGCGAATGCGAATGTCTATGGGTCACAGTTTCCACTTACCATCAGGTGGCCTGTGTGCTCGTTTGTCTTCTCTATGCCATAAAAAAGAAGGAAAAAAGAGCGCGAGGGACTGAGCATTCGACTCGCTAGCGAGTACGGTAATTGTAACTCATGGTAAGGGTACAGTCGACTTTGCTCAGTAGGTACGGAGATGTGTTAATTCTTTGTGTTTAAAAAACTTCAAACAAGACGCTGAGTGTTTATATGTATGTTATCTCTAAAATTACTGCACTGATTTGCTAAAATTCTTTAGGGAAAAGAATCCTCATACGTTTGATTTGTTAGACTATGATTAACACGCGACGTTGCTCGCAGCAAGCATGAACTGTCTGATTACGTTCCCCTATGGAATATCCCTAAACGTTATTTGTGCTAATGCATCGTTAGTCAGAATTTTCGTTTATCCTAAAGCTATTTCCGCTTAAATTTGAATACTTTTTAGTGCTGGGGTGTGATTCTCTAAAGAAGCAAAGGTGAACGAATGCAAGAGTGATATTCAAGCGGCGAGATTAAGTAGTCCCGTCAAAGCGAACAAAACACATTCTAGCGCGTGTATTCTCGATTTAACAGCCTTATACGTTCACTCGCTCTATCGCCAGTGTCAGATCACTGATAATAATAGAACCCTAATCCAACCGAACCGCAGATATAATTGGTAAAATTAAAAAGTTGTCTTGAGTCATCTGAAAACCTTTTTAGGGCAAATGGAAAATCGGACAATGTGTTAGGACAAACGTTTATTTAAACTTGTAGTGTATTATGGCATGTTTAAATTTGTACCGTAAAACGGGGTGAGTGGGGACACAACCTAAAATAAGTCATAACTTGCTACAAATAAGAACCAGTATTAAATGGAAAATAACGTCACGACTTTTGGAAATAATTTAAGTTTTTACGGTAACAAGTCATTCTAATAACGAGAACTGATACAAAATTGAAAAAACAAACTTACAAACATGTAAAAGAGTGCCTATAATTAATTAATGATAATAATTAACTACCTAAAAACGAACGAACCAACAAAAATATACCGTATCGCATTGATATGTTATCATGAACGCCTTGGAATCGCACGATAGAGCCAGTAAAGTTTCACATTTCAAACTGTGCGGACGTGTTTTTAGTTTCTCGCTGTGTAGAGACGGTACCAGGATAATATAAAATCAAGGGAGCGCGTCTTACTCAATTTAGGCTGAAATTGAGATAGTTAGATAAGAATTCAATGTCAAATCGGTGTCGGTTGTATTCGGTGATTTTAAATTGTAAACCTATTTGTACATTGTGAAATATATTTGCAATACGGTGAATTTTTTAAATTATCACGTTTAAAAAATGTTTTGTTCTCACAATTCGTCGTAGTTTTTGCGATCACAGGTGTTTTGTTAATGTAATGATTTGTTGAATAGTGAAAAGTGTAATTTGAATATGGATACTAAGAAAGAGGAAGGGCCCAAGGTATACTCTGAACTTTAACTATGATATTGTTTTAAACCAAAAAATAAAAAAGTCACGCGCAAACTGACTTAGTCCCAAACTAAGCTCTAGGCTTGTACTTAAAGTACTAGACTACTGTACATAGAACACGTCCTAGACTCTGGAACAAATACTCGCATCATCACACAGATTAAGACTGCACCGAGCAAACGTCGAGCGTCCAGTGGCGCCCTCATGACTATTATTGTGTTTTCAAATTAACTAAAGTATTTTCTTAAAATCGGTCGGTAGGTTTTTGTATTACAAATGAAAACACAACTTATACGGTATATCACATAGTTTAATAACAATTCTCCTTCGAGTTATCAATTTAACGGAAAAAAGTAGCCACCTTTTCCCGTTAAGCTGACTACTCAACGGGTAATTGTTATTAAAGTTTGTTACGTATCCCATAAATTGTGTTTTTACTTGCGCTACAAAAACGTATCGTCTGATTGCAAGGAAATTCTTTAGTGAATTAGAAAACCCAATAATAGTCATGAGGGCGCCACTGGACGCTCGACGTTTGCTCAGTGCAGTCTTAACGCATTAGCATAGTGGGTAGTGACCCTGCCTACGAAGCTAGCGGTCACGGGTTCAATTCCCGGATTGGGAAAATATTCGTGTGATGAGTCCGAGTGTTTGTTTCTGTGTCATGGATGTTTTCTCAGTATTTAAGTATTTATTTCACTTTATAGGTATTTATATCGTTGTCTGGTACACGCGTAAAATTATTTTTGGGTCCAGCTATTATTGTTGCTGACTTACTTCTTTTGCACAGTCGTCATCTACTCGTATAGACGATTCTAACAACCTCTTACACGACGGGTTTATCATGTGTAATTTAGGAGTTCTATGGCCACCCTGTCTCCATTATCAGACCACTTCGATGGTACTATATTATTGTATTGTCATCAGAACTAAAGGCGTATCGGAAACCGGGAAGCGGGTCAAATTTAACTTGCAAGATTTGACCCTTACATACATTGCAAGTTAAATGAAAGCTTGTAAATCAGGTAACCATTGTTGTGACCTATCTTGCAATAACAGTTCACATTGCACCTGCTATAATTAGGTTACTCATATAATAATACTTCGATGCTTAATATCTTGCGCGCGATTAAACAAAAATCCGCGTGAAGTAATCTTATCTGCTCCAAACACTAAGCAGATGACAGGTGATATTTTGATATACATTGCGTGGCTTATAGGAACCCCCGCGACCCAAGCACTCGTTGACTTTGCTATGTACCTGTACCCACATGTGATCTAACTCATGTATGACTGTCAGCTAGCTTTGTTCGTTCCGTGTCAAAATTAAAGCAAATATTTCTGCAGCGGCACGAAATTACGACAATGTAGGGTACAGAGTTACAATTACCGTACTCGCTAGCGAGTGGAATGCTGTCCCTCGCACTTTATAAGAATTTTGCGAGGTCTGCGAGGAACAGAGCATTTGATTCGCTAGCGAGCACGGTAATCATACATACACATACATTAAATCACGCCTGTTTCCCAAAGTGGTAGGCAGAGACCACTTCTTTCCATTTGCTACGATCTTGACAAATTTATTTCGCTTCTTCCACATTCATACATCTAGTCATACACGCACGTCGGTTTCGGGTACTTAAGATTCGGCCCTTTTCCAGTATTTCTCCGATTTGACTCGAAAAAGTAAGCCTAGGGCGGCCCCTTCCGACCCGTCCACTCACTTTCGCTCTGTATATCTCTTTCGTCAATCTTCTTTCATCCATCCTTTCCAATCGGTACGGTAATCAGTGGTGTCATTCTCTCAAAAGCAACGGATGGTCGGACGAACGAGCGAAATCGCAGCGGCGAGTTTAAGTAGTCCCGTCAGAGCGAAAAAAACACATTTTAGCGCGTGCATTTTCAATTAAGCAGCCTTATACGTTCGATCCATCGGCAGGAACCATGCTGCTAAATTGAAAATGCACGCGGTAAAATATGTCTTGTTCGCACTGACGGGACTACTTAAACTCGCCGCTTGGACATTCACTCGTTCGTCCGTTCGACCGTCGTTGTTGAGAGAATCACTACCCAGCACTCAAGGTAAGGGTACTAATCATCCGCCACCGCAAAACCTATGCGCGCACGTCGATTTAGAGGCCAAAGCTTTCATCTTTATAATGTTTTAGTATAAACAAGTTGTTCCCGTAGCCACTTCGCTGGGCAAGTTTTTATAGCCTATAACACTCACAAATAACGTGGCTTTAATTGGTAAAATAATTTTCAAATTCGGTTCAGTAGTTCCATACATTACCACTTACAACGTCACAAACTTTACCACTTTATAATATTAGTATAGATAGGTATAGATTATTATACGTACGGTCACGAGCGTTAATCTGGGACCCATTTCAAGAAAAATATGCTTGAAGTCGTCAATGTCATTAGAGATGTCAAATCGCGTGTCAAATGTGGATAGAGCATCCGTCACTCTCGTACTTATTTACGTGTCGGAAGGTGACGGATGCCTTATCCTAACTAAACCCAGCCATATTGTGTTCCGGCTTTAGGTTGGTGTTTAACTGTTTAAGTTACTCATACAATAATTCGGTGCTTGAATCACGCGTGAGTTATCAAATATCCGCGTAATATGCGAGGTCTCTCGTCGCGATATTTTAACTGAATCTGATATCTTTATGCGCGTTTATATTGAGTAAGGTTATTGTAATTTGTAATCTTATCTGGCCCATATTTCACTTACTGACGTTTCGGTTAAATTTACGAAATATAATTTGCACTGATTCGTCATGAGGGCATACATCGCACCTTCGGTAGGACAAGGGCACAATTGCCCCTATAATCATATAGTACATTGTGCGCTTGTTTTACGGAATGTGCGTTTTTTTTTTAAGGCATAGAGAAGACAAACGAGCACACAGGCCACCTGATGGTACCTAAGTGGAAACTGTGACCCATAGACATTCGCATTCTCAAGACTGCAATGCAATCCTAAGACTGCAAATGCGTTGCCAACCCTGAGGACTAAGACGGAATGCCTCTATGCTAGTCATTTCACCGGCTGTCTTATCCCCATACCGGAACACAACAATGCGAACACCGCTGTTTGGCGGTAGGTTAATGGATAAGATGGTGTTAGCGATCCGGACGGACCCCGCACAAGGTTCTATCACCCGCAATGTGTAATATGTTGCCACGCCCACACAATAATCAAAAGGGATGGCTTTATGTGCTTTCGCGCTAAAAACGTGAGTTCTCTCCATCGTCGACTGTGTCTATACCCTTGTCACTATAGTCACTTGTTCTCCACAGATGCGCCTGCACCGTTGTGAGGGCTGCCTCGCGGCGTGCCCGCCGCGCAGGGCGCCGCTCGCGGCCTCCGTGCCCCGCGCGCTCGTCAAGTAAGTCTAGATCTATCTGTCAGTCAAAAGACGTCCACTGTTGAAGACCTCTTGTGACAACCCTACTGTCTAATTACCACCATGTCTACGGAAACATGTCCACAGTTGAAGCCGTTAGTGCTCAGCCATGATCGTTCTTGTGACAACCCTGAAGTCGTTTTAATCAACAATATCGGTTTTGTGGCAACCCTATAGAAACACGTCTACTGGGCCGGTATTCTAGGCGATGAAAACCTTGTCGTCTTTGAACTGTTATCGTATTTTCAACGTTTTGATAGCTATAATTTAGGTACTGGACAGAAACGGCGGCAGAGTTAAAAACTATTCCATAACAAGACAAATACGATATCGTTTTACTGCCTAGAATAGAGGCCCTGCTAATGTTAGATTATTACTTTGATCCTAATTAAGATTGGTCCTACAACACCACAAAACCAAGGAATTTGATCTTAGTTACGCGAGCCCTCACCAATTAAACGAATAACAAATACAAAGATTTACATTATTTGGTTCTTTCATGCATGAGTATTGGTAAATGTTGATAATTGTGAACTACCCTCGTCGTACCGGCCCGTGTGTAAACTAGCGCCATCTGTCGACAGAACCAGCCTGTGCAAGCGAGCCCGACGCTCGCCCTATTCAATCTCCAAACAGAACGGCAAGATGGCCGACTCCACGCCACCCACCCCGCCCGATAAGAATGCGCCACGTGAGTAATAAAATAGCTTTGTAACTTAAGAGGACTGTGAACCGAAGCTGTGTGCAAAATAGCAGTTCCAGGGCAGTTCTGATGTAGTTGTCGTAACTGGAGCAAAACGCAAACCAAACCTTGCAGTCGGTGTGCGGTCGATAGGACTGCACGCCAAAAACAAGCGGACTGTGCGGTTGTAATGAAGTTTTGATGCAGTTAGACCCGCCAGACCGGACTGTTTCAAACAGTCAGGACCTACTGCACTTGATTGCTATTGGACAATCTGCACTTTCTAGAGCATTGAAACTGCTAATCGACCAATAGCAACCATGTGCAGTCCGTGCTGACTGCTTAAAGCGGTCTGTGTATGGTGGGCCTTACTTCAACTGGATTTCATTAACCTACCGCCAAACAGCAGTGTTCGCATTGTTGTGTTCCGGTTTGGGGATAAGACAGCTGGTGAAATGACTAGCATAGAGGTATTCCATCTTAGTCCTCAGGGTTGGCAATTTGCAGTCTTAGGATTGCATTGCAGTCTTGTGAATGCGAATGTCTATGGGTCACAGTTTCCACTTACCATCAGGTGGCCTGTGTGCTCGTTTGTCTTCTCTACGACATAAAAAAAAAACAGAAGTCAGAACTGCCTTCGAACAGCCATTTTGCAGTTCAAATGCTGTCTGTCTGTACCGGCGTAACTGCGAAAAAGTGCTATACAAATTTAGCTCACGGTGATGAGTGTGGTAACGTTTCTCACTCGATTCTAGTCTCTCATGATTTCGCGATGTCCAGCACGACCTGGTAGGTTCCCCCCCACGTACAAAATTAAAAGGTAGGGGATCCTACCAGGTGTTGTAGTTATTAAGAAAAACTAGGTTTGCATGAGGTTATGTGGCAATGACACTGTACTTTGGGATCTGGGTCATTATTTGGGCGTTTGTTCCGAATCACTTTCGTGGTCACATTTTTGTACAAGTGGCTGCAGATTTCGATTTCGTTTCTGGTTAGATATCTAAGTTTACCGGAAATCTAGTATAATATCCAAAAACGGCATCAAAATATACACCCAATTCTTCAAAAATATGTGTACAAAAGTGAGGCGGTTGAAACGCTCGAATAATGACCCATCTAAGTATATCTTTTGTTTCGACAATCTAATGGAGAGAATTCTCGCCGGCAGTGTGAACAGCCACCGATCTACTATTAATATATGTCTCTTTTATTCACACGGAATCTATATCTTTGATCGTAGTTGATATCTAATCGCTTCCTAGCAACAACAGCGTGCCTTACACTCTATTAGCTCGCTTGCATCCCTATAGCATATATTAACAGCTGCTCCCGTCCCCAGCCATGCCGTGGTTCGGCATGGACATCGGCGGCACGCTGACCAAGCTGGTGTACTTCGAGCCGCGCGAGACCAACCGGCGCGAGCTCGACAAGGAGACGGAGGTGCTCAAGAACATCCGTCGGTACCTCACCAGGAACTCCGCGTACGGAAACACCGGCCGCCGGGATGTGCATCTGCAGGTAAGCAGGGCTCTACGGATTGTTATTGTGCTTGAAGGAATTGTGGTTTTTCAAATGTAATTTGAAAATTTTGAAATCGCAATTGGTTTTTAAGAATATACAATTTGTCGTGTGAATTATTCAATTTCTTTTGTAGAATTTCAAAGAGGCTTGTCAATATAAGTTTGTGTAGGAGTCTTATTTTGTGTAAAGTCCAATAGAATTGTCTTAGTTAGTAAACACTTTTATAACCTCAAAACGCTCCCTTTTCGCCTTAAATAACAATTTTGTCACACAAAACCTCCATGATGTAAAATCAGGAAAATGGTGTGCAAAATGCTCTAGTGGCTTTGTTCAACAGCCGTTTTAGCCAAAAATTATGCATTTTGAGGTTATAATATTGTTTACCAAACAAGACAAGTCTATTGGAATACTTGACTTAAATTTTGCTACTCATTCACTATATGTGAAATTCTTAAATAGGGAATACATGGTGCTTTTTAAAACATATTTCTCAATAAAATATGGAAATACCGTAAAGGCAATTACCAAAAGTAAAATTAAAATTATAGCCAAGAAATACGGATGATATAAGCATATTAAACTGCTAATTAGACAGCAATTAGACTGACAGATCTGATATGCGCTGTGACGCCATGTTAAATTCTGTTCTGCTATAAAGAGATAGGAACAAATCTTGGTTATATTTATAGTTATTAAAAAAAAAAACTCAACTGTTTTTTACATGAATCAGCTTTTATTGAAGCTGTAAAAAAAATAAAAAAAAATTGGTTTTTGGTTTCCTATTCGTGTTATACATTATTCTGCCATCCTAAATAAAAGGGACGCAAACGCAATTTTATGCTCAAAGCAAATTGAACCCTGAGTCTTAAGAATTAAGGTCACTAATACATTCGCAATCTTATAAGACATACGCCCTTTTATCTTTCGTTGCTTGAATACTAAAGGGCCTCAAATCAAAATGTGTTTGTGTTGCATTTAAATTCGGAATGCTATACTTTAAGTTTAAAATCAAACTATATCTGTTTTTGTTTTGTGGCGCTTTTGCATTTAAGCAGCGTTATGAGGGCAGTAAATAAATAAATTAAATAATATAATGGCGTCTCCAGATGGACAACGTGACGCTGCGCGGGCGGCGCGGCACGCTGCACTTCATCCGGTTCCCCACGACGGAGGTGGGCGCGTTCCTGCAGCTCGCGCGCTCCAAGGGCATGGCGGCGCTCGTCCACACGATATACGCGACCGGCGGCGGCGCGTACAAGTTCGAGGAGAACTTCATCAAGGTACGCGGGAGCACTCGTACAGTAAAACACAACAGATATGGCTTTTTTTTTTTTTTATGGCGTCTAGTAGACAAACGAGCACACAGGCCACCTGATGGTAAGTGGAAACTGTGACCCATAGACATTCGCAATCACAAGACTGCAATGCAATCCTAAGACTGCAAATGCGTTGCCAACCCTGAGGCTAAGATGGAATGCCTCTATGCTAGTCATTTCACCGGCTGTCTTATCCCCAAACCGGAACACAACAATGCGAACACTGCTGTTTGACGGTAGGTTAATGGATAAGACGGTGGTAGCGATCCGGACGGACCCTGCACAAGGTCCTACCACCCGCAAAACCGACCCGATACCGATGTACCTGGCAGATGACATTTTTTCGAAGCGCGGGAACCAATCAGCGTTGCGCGGTTGTATGCTGTGCTATTATTGGTTATTAGTGACGCCATGTTGACTGCGGCGTGTCATTTGGTCAGTTTTCAAATGTCAAATGCAATTTAATTTGCACCTTATAACTATTACGTACAAGTCTGATCGTGGGTTTTAATCGTGCTTTCGGAAATCATCGGAATCGTTGTTGTGTGTTGTGTTGTGTCTGCGCGAACGAAGATTCACGACACGCCATATCGGTTGTACTCTACTGTACTCGCTGTTGCATGTAGAAGGGGTGATGGACGGGCGAGTCGTGAACCGAAAGCACGATTAAAACCCGGCTCCATATTGACTCACATAAAATTCTGATTCCTATTTTTTGTTTTCCTACCGATTTGTATTCATAATAATCACTTTTCATATTTTTTTTGTTCATACTTTTTAAGTCATAATTATAGCAATTCATAATGCATTTTTTTAAGTAACTTACTTTTTGAGATTTTTTTATAAGGGTCATACACAGATTTAGGTTCCCGTCTTTCCTGTGGACGTACCAGAAATTAACGTGATTAAGGCCTAATGTTCTGGGTGAACCCACATCCGCATAAAGGGCGTCACGTCTACTTTAGTCCTATCAAATAAAAACATAACTTATATCCACAAAAGCCCTTAACTATTGGCCTCAAGAGAGACAACTTTTGTTTTTGTGACTGTGTATGACCCATAAATCTAACCTAACCTAACCTAACCTTATTACACGTAAGATATTTAAGAAATTGTGAAAAGTGTACAGCTTCAGTCATATTGGCGTTATGAATTCAGATGATTATGAGTTCCGATCGTTAGTACTATTTTTTTTTATGATGAGTATTGAAGACTGATCATTATGATGTAAAATGGTAGAAAAACATTTTCGGACTTCCGATAATAGGACTTAAAAAGTTATGTGAAATTACTAGCATAGAGGCATTCCATCTTAGTCCTCAGGGTTGGCAACGCATTTGCAGTCTTAAGATTGCTCTGCAGTCTTGTGAATGCGAATGTCTATGGGTCACAGTTTCCACTTACCATCAGGTGGCCTGTGTGCCCGTTTGTCATCTCTATGCCATAAAGAAAAAAAAAAGTCTTGAAAATATGAAATCTTGTCAATTGTTTTATTTATCCACCGCTTGTTACCAGGAGGTGAGCATGCGCCTGGCCAAGCTGGACGAGCTGGACGCGCTGATCGCGGGGCTGCTGTACGTGGACGCGTGGCACGCGGCCGAGTGCTACTACTGGGCGCCGCCCGAGCCCCAGCAGCTGCTCAACGCCAGCGACACGGTTGGTGCTGCTTCTGACACATTTTGCATTGTTACAATTTTCATCACACTTGCTCGTAAATAGTGTCCTAGCATGCTAGAAAAATCGACCGTAAATCCAAAATAATACCCGCGGGACTTTTTTTAGCATTACGCCCTTAACGTGCGTAATAGCTTTTACGTAACACCTGGCCATAATGTGAGTTTTATCGCACGCTGCGCGCACGGTAAAACTCGCATTGTGGCCAGGTGAAGACGTAAAATTGTGTACTCATCACGGGCAGTAAAAAAGAAAGCCCTCTATCGCATATTTACAACCCTCGCCTACGGCTCGGGTCTCAAATACCTGCGATTTCGGGCTTTCTTTCTTTTACAGCCCTTGTTAAGTAATGTACTATTTCATCACACTTGCTCGTAAATAGTGTCCTAACATGCTAGAAAAATCGACCGTAAATCCAAAATAATACCCGTGGGCCTTTTTTTTACCATTACGCTTCTAACGTACGTAATAGCTTTTTTTTTAAATATTACACGTGGACTCAAACTATCACAATACGTCAGGACCCCAATTCTTGTGCCATTCGATATGAAGTTTCATTCGAGATGAAATGTCAGTAGCATACAATTTCCTAAAAACCTCGCATATAAACTATTGATCTCGACTGTCACTAGAATCGGACTCCGAACCCGTTTGACATTAGCTGTGGTAAGTCACAGACAATGATATTGTAGTCTGCCGAGACATATCCTATAATCTGTGGTCTGCCGCTAATAAGTTAAAAATATGATCTTTTGTCTGATTTTATTTCATTTCCTCGCAATTGTGATGAAAAACATTGTATGTTACACGGGTGGTAAAATAAATACAAATCTCGAGTCATTAAAGCCCTCAGCCTTCGGCTTCGGGCTTCTAACAGACTCTCGTTTGTAATTCTTTCTTTACCACCCTTAATACACAATGTACTATTTTTTAAATATTATACGTGGACTCAAACTATCACAATATGTCAGGACCCCAATAGGCTAAGTAAAGTTTTTGGAAGATATGTATATTATATTTTTTATCGATAGTCGTCATCCTAAAGATCAAGAAATTGCGGCTCTTTTATTTTTATTTCCTCTAATATTTTAGAAATATTTTTTTTAGTTATGAAGTTGACATTTGTACACTTCAATGACTGACTAGCTTGTTGCCTTCGTACTTAATGAAAAAGAAAAAAAACACTTCTATATCTGTCATTGTCAAATCAAATCAAAGTAAACAAACGATTCAATACAACGGCTATTTTCTGTTTGCTTGTGTTTCATGTGATCAGTGTTTTTAGAAATATTTTTAACGATCTCAGAACGAACTCTGGACTTTCGTTTTGCCGCTTTGCTTTAAGACCTTTGCACGATATTTGGTCTAAGATTTATTTTCGAACCCTTTGGCACTTCTTCTTGGACACCGATTTCTTCCTTTTTCGACGACTCTTGCTCTGCTTTTTGATAGCCACGAGAGCACTTTTGAATTGTACAATCCACGCAATGAATTCAGGCAATCCCACACGGACTATGGAAATGGAGTATTACAAAGATTTACTTGAATTTACTTATTTGAATTAAACCGTTTGTTTACTTTGATTTGATTTGACGTTGACAGATATAGAAGTGGCAGTTTTTTTTTCTATTTCATTAAATACGAAGGCAACAAGCTTGTCGGTCATTGAAGTGTACAAATGTCAACTTCATAACTAAAAAAAATATTTCTAAAATATTAGAGGAAATAAAAGTAAAAGAGCCGCAGTTCTATGATCTTAAGGATGACGACTATCGAAAAAAAATATAATTTACATCTCTTCCAAAAACTTTACTTACCCAATTCTTGTGCCATTTGATATGAAGTTTCATTCGAGATGAAATGTCAGTTGAATACTATTTCCTAAAAATCTCGCATAATAAACTATTGATCTCATAATGTCACTAGAATCGGACTCCGAACACGTTTGACATTATCTGTGGTAAGTCACAGACAATGATGTAGTCTGCCGCTAATAAGTTAAAAATATGATCTTTTGTCTGATTTTATTTCATTTCCTCGCAATAGTGATGAAAAACATTGTATGTTACACGGGTGGTAAAGGAAATACAAAGCTCGAGTCATTAAAGCCCTCAGCCTTCGGCTTCGGGCTTCTAAAAGACTCTCGTTTGTAATTCTTTCTTTACCACCCTTAATACACAATGTACCATTATACGAGTTCTAGTGATCGTAATTATGCTATTACATTATCTAGTCGCATATCTTAGTTAATGAAAAACCTTAGAAAATTTTAAGGTCGCTACAGGTAACGCCGCATAGTTATACATATCTTTGAACCTAAAATGTGCTTCGTCATAGTCGTTCAACTATATTAATCGAGATAGTTTATTGCCACCCTTGAAATAGGTAACGTTTAGGAGTGCCGGTGGCCACCTCTGGTCTTCATCATCGGTTAAACTTCACCAAATAATGCTTTCCAAGAGCATATCCACGAGTTACAATGAAAAATACTGTAATCGCAATAGGTGTGCCTATAATATTTGAGGAGTTCCGTCGATTCTTCATGGACTCCATCATCAGATCTTCGTTTTGATAATAACGGGACCAAACTGAACCATTTGAATGAAAAAAATAAATTCAAATCGGTTCATAAACATCGGAAATAACAACCATTAAAAAAAAGTAAGTACCAGGAGCGCATAACCACGCAACAGCTCTCTTCCAGCCCCCGTACTTGACCGCGGCGCTGAGCCTGTACGAGCGGCAGCCGTTCGACTTCTCCAACCCGTACCCGTTCCTGCTGGTCAACATCGGCAGCGGCGTGTCCATCCTGGTGGTCAAGGCGCCCAATGACTACTATCGCGTAAGCGGGACTAGGTGAGGATTGCATACGTATAAATATAGCTTCGCCATGTCCGTCTGTCCTTCTGTCTGTCTCTTCTCCAGCTGTACGTCCGTCTGCGGTCTAGCTCAGAGACTCTTAGCAAAAAACAAGTTTTAAAACCCAACTGCTGTTTGGATTAAGTCGTCAATATAGTGTTAGTTATGTAGTACGTTTTTTTTAAATATTGGAGTCTACTTGGGAGCTCTCCAAGTGAATTCTGACATTTAAAAAAATCTTACTTTTCCATTTATTTTTTTACCATAAAAGTATACAATGACTTTCTTCACTACCTATACATACATACATACAGGTCAAAAATTTCAGCTGGGTAAAAAACTTCTGGGACCCGACGCGTATGCACTTGACGGGGTATACTGTCCTACTAACAACAGCTACAGGAGTCTTGTTTGAGATACCGCCATTTGTCTTATATCTCAAACAAGACTCCTGTAGCAAGTGCCTCTGTAGTAATGGGAGAGTACCGCCTATTGGCATTATCAATTAATAATCACTACATATTATAAAACAAAGTCGCTTCCCGCTGTCTGTCCCTATGTATGCTTAGATCTTTAAAACTACGCAACGGATTTTGATGCGGTTTTTTTTAATAGATAGAGTGATTCAAGAGGAATGTTTTTATGTATAATAAATTCAGCTTTATGTACGGGTGTTACAGAAAACTCACATTAACCGAAGCGAAGCGAGGGCGGGTCGCTAGTACCTATTAAATTAAAGACTCCACACTATTTGCGGGTGGTAGGACCCGTGTGCAGGGTCCGTCCGGATCGCTACCACCATTTTATCCATTAACCTACCGCAGTGTTCGCATTGTTGTGTTCCGGTTTGAGGATAAGACAGCCGGTGAAATGACTAGCATAGAGGCATTCCATCTTAGTTCTCAGGGTTGGCAATGCATTTGCAGTCTTAGGATTGCATTGCAGTCTTGTGAATGCGAATGTCTATGGGTCACAGCACTTACCATCAGGTGGCCTGTGTGCTGGTTTGTCTTCTCTATGCCAAAAAAAAAAACTATTTTTGTCTTGGGCCTTCGCCTTGGACCATTCGCCAGAAATATAAAATTTTGCCCCTTTGTGACACATCCTCCTAATTCCAGTCTCGGCGGCGGCACGTTCCTGGGGCTGTGCTGCCTGCTGACCGGCTGCAGCAGCTACGAGGAGGCGATCGCGCTGGCCGCCACCGGCGACAACACCACCGTCGACAAGCTCATCCGGGACATCTACGGCGGGGACTACGCGCGCTTCGGGCTCGCCGGGGACCTCGTGGCCAGCAGGTGAGAGAACCTTCGCTCAATAATAGTACTAGGACAGCAGAACGCTCGAAGTGGTCATGTTAACTGCCCGATCGAATGCACCATTGTTATGAGGGGTTTCGAGCTGGCCGGAGACCTTGTCGCCAGCAGGTCCTTCAGTCAATAAGAGTACTAGGGCAGCAGAAGACTGGTAGTGGTTATGCTTACCGCCCAGTCGAATGTATCATTGGTTTATGAGGGGTTCGAGCTGGCCGGGGACCTCGTGGCCAGCAGGTGAGCGAACCTTCAATAACAGGTCACAGATCATTTTTATTCCTCATATTGATTCCATAGTAAAGAAGTCTGCTCAAACGCTCGGCTTCTTGAAACGAAACTACAAAGACTTTCGTCATGCTAAAACTAAGATTCTTCTTTATAATGCACTTGTCCGTAGCCAACTTGAATTTGCAGCCACCGTCTGGAATCCGCTATATTCTGTACATTCTCAGCGTATTGAAAGTATTCAGAGGTCATTTACTAGAAGTCTGGCATACACGTCATCAAATATATCACACCGCTGCCCATATGAGCAAAGATTGTGTTTTTATAAAATGGATACTTTGCGTGATCGTCGTAAAATTCAAGACCAACTATTTTTATACAAAATATTAAATAACAGAATTGACTGCAGTGCCCTTTTGGAAAAATTGTCTATTTCAGTACCATACAATTTACCTAGAAAACCTACAAGTAAAATATTTCATACTCCCATTTGTAGAACCAATTTAGGCCGCAATTCTCCTTTGTCACGTTTTGTCTCCACATACAATGATTTAAATGCAAAAATGCCTAATATTGATATCTTTAGTGATAACTTAAAAACATTCAAACATAAACTGCTGAAGTCAATTAGAACTTAATCTATTCTTAACTTGAAATTTTACTTTTGGTAACATTATATAATTTCCCATTTTTAATAACTATAATGTAGTACCTAACTATGTGAACCGTGCACTTTAAAAGGTGAATGCTGTACATGCCTGTAATAGGCTTACATATAATGAATAATGTTGTCAGGTTATATTATATTATGAATGATGGATATGTATGCTGTTGGCGTGTCTTTAAATAAATAAATAAATAAACAGGTACTAGGACAACAGAACACTCGAAGTAGTCATGATAACCGCCCAGGCGCAGCTGGTCGATTCACTCAATGCTTTGCGATACAACCTTCGCAGATTCATATAATATAACATATGCAACCCCACTACTAACGAATTCGGAGCTGCTGATTCCCGCATTCATACGACCCTTATTTTAGAGATCTGCCAGTCTGCCAGATGAAATGTATGAAGTTATTTAACCAGGACTTGTTTGTCTGCTATAGTTTCGGGCAGATGTGCACGGCGGACCGGCGCGCGAAGGTGTCCCGCGAGGACCTGGCGCGCGCCACGCTCGTCACCATCACCAACAACATCGGCTCCATCGCGCGCCTCTGCGCCAGCAACCAGAAGATCGAGCGGGTGAGTGCTCCGGCCTTATGCGCTCCTGGGGGTCCAGACAAGATGCCAACGCTTCCAGGCGTTTTCCTTTCTGTAAAATTGAACGCCTAGGCGTTAGCGTCCAAAATATGTTAGACAAAAGGAGTTAGAACAGAAAAACGCGCTGTCGATTCTACGATGTCCTCAATGTGCGCTATAATGATGATTTAGCCTTAAATTGTCTATGCTTCGCGCAAATTGAAACGTCAAGTGTCGCTGTGTCAAGTTTACATCAACTGTCAAAAGTTTATTTGCAGGTTATAATGATGTTTAATTTCGGCTTGTAAATAATTATTTTTATATTTCTTTTAGTTAAAGTATCGTCTTGCGTCTATAGTTTTGATGTTTAACATGTTTTAGACAGTAAGCAAAGTAACGGGCGGGTCTTTGATACTAATAAGGGCAAAAAAGGGCCTAGTCAGGGCGAAAATCACTGCGACGAATTACTTACTGTTGTGATATCACAAGCTAAGTAAAACTGTGTCTACAGAAGGATTACTATAACCTACATACTACGTAGGTTTAGATGTTTTTAGGTACGTGCTTAAACTCTCTATCTCTAATCTCTAAATACCTAGTTTGTAATATTGCTACAGATGTAGTAAACAATCGTTCTAGGATAACTTGGTCTTGTTTGTTAATTAGCTTACTGGTGGGTACTAAAAGTTGACTAAAATAGCAAGATCCAGCAAGACATTTTGGCGTATGATTACCTACTACATCTGTACATAATCTGTTTGGATGTTGGTTTGCATAAATTAAAATCTTTTAATTTATTTATGAAGGTTTGTAATTTTTATTTTGCACTTAGGCTACACTCAGGAATTACGTTTTCATAAACAATTGTAAACTTAGTAAAGACAAAGACGCGGGCTAGTTGCTAGGTTTTCTATAAAAGTACCTATCCATAGTAAAGAGTAAGTAATTCTATTTGTGTAAGAATGTTACTAGAAATTTCATAATAAATTAATATGGCATTAATAAAAAAAAAACTTGTAGCCAAAAAGAACCCCTTTTCCACTTACCTACTTTCATTTTGTATCAAGATTTGTATAAAACTAGCAAGCTCTTTAATTATAAGCCATTGTTATGAACAGTGAATACGAGTAATAAGCTTTTTATCTTTCAGATGCAAAAACTACTAACAACAACCAAAAATATTTGTATACAAGACTGAGTAGCTATAGTGTGGCAAGATATTGAAAATTGTATGTTTGAAGTTTGAACATTATTCATTTGAATTTTAACATTCCTGTAAAATTTGGAACACATGCCATCAGTCATCGCATAAGTAATGCAGTTATGCTATGAATATGTTGATAGTGAAAATGAAGTGGCAACATGACCACCATTGTGCTAAATGGAGTTTAGTGTGTGTAGGTGAGTATGTTTGATATTTTTTATGTATATTAGTATGTATTTCTCTTTACAAGTTAGTTTATAATTGTCTAGTACCCATAGTACAAGCCTGGGATTGCAGTCTTGAAGTCATAGCCTTGAGAATTCAAATGTTTATGGGTCTCAGATCATAAGGTGGCCTGTGAGATTGTCTATTTCTCCCTGCTAAAAAAAAGGACAAAAGGACAATTTGTGTGAGATTATCCCTTAATATTTATTAAATAATATTTTTTAGTATGAAACTTATAATTTTAGCACTTAAGTTTTTAATCATTCTAGTAATAATGTATTTATTATTATACTTTTAAAAAGAGCTACAGTGCAAAAGCACATAGTTGGTATTGAAAATATGTTTTTGTTATCAACTCACGGGCCACCTGGTATAATCATTAGGTACTTATCCTACTAATATTATGAATGCGAAAGTTTGTGTGTGTTTGTTACTCCTTCACGCTGCAATGGCTGGACGGATTTGGATTTAATTTGGAATGGAAATAACTTATACCCTGGATTAACACAGGGCTATTCACAGTTGTCGACACCCCATTGTCCACACTTCACACATAGGCTACATTTCATCCCAGAAAATTAAAAGTTCCCGAGGGAATGACGTAAATCGATATCTACGCGGACGAAGTCGCGGGCAGAAGCTAGTATCGACATAATCATAGCACGAAATTTGAAGAATACTTTTTTTGTGACAAAAGTTAATCTTCAGGAAATTTGTATAATTCAACTTATATTTGACTTTTTACAGAGTTCATATCCAGATCCAACTTGCCAAAGCTAGTGCAGGTAGCGGGGCACCCTTGCTGGCCTCACCTTAAGCTGGACTCCAAGCCTGAGCAAGTCTGCGTGTCAGCACGCGTAAAGAGCTACATCCTGGGCAAATTTCTCTGAACCAAAATCTGACGCATCCAACATGCGTATTTTGAGCACCGGTGTTGATGTGACGCATAAGATACGTCGCTAAATTTACGACGATATAAGTAGATACAACAATGAAATCACCAGAAAGCGACGCTGATAACACGGTTAGCCTAGTTGATCCTCTGCCTACAAAGCTAGCAGCCCCGGATTCGATCCTCGTTAGGGCAAATATTTGTAATGAATTGATTTTCAAGTTAAGTAATCTGGAAACAAGGACAGTTATATGTAGGCACTCCTATTAACATCCTTGTTTGGAATTTTAGACGGCCTATAGTTATGTATAATTATAGTTCTGTATACTTAAGTCTTTGTAATAGTTTGGTAACAAAATCACTGCCAAATTTAATATAAAAACAAATCATGGAACTATTTAATGTATTGACTCCATTTGTTCATTTGGTCGATTCTCTAAAGCTGCCACAAATGGATTGAATGGGTGAAATAAACCTAGGTACATGTGTGTTTAGTTCAAATAGGTACTTATTGGGATTGATGTTTAAACTGCATTTAAGAAGACAGGACTTATACAATCAGCAATCACTTGTGTTTCCATTTATGGCAGCTCTTGTAAATAGATATGTGATATGTTTCTTACCCAGACATTGTTCATTCTAGTTATTGCACATAAGAAATAAAAAGGAAGAAATTAAATCCATATTCAATAATTTAAGTCTTTTATTTCGCAAGAAACACCATTAACTCACTTAAGTATTACATTTGTTGCCATGCAAATGTTATTGGTTTTCATGACAACTTCATGAGTTAAAGCTTTAATTAGATTTTAACAAAATGTTATTCAAAATAATAACTAAGAGCACTTTTTCAGGTAAGTATATCATAATTGATTCCAACAATGTTGAAACGCTCCCCATGCAAATCATTGTCATTCTCCCTGCTTGATGCGGCGCCCTCATTATAGTCATTATCCATGGCCCCTGAGTAATCTGGATTGCCTGTAATGTAAAAAAAACAAGCAAACTCAGAAGGTAACTTTTCCAAGCAAAGGTGGATGGAACTTTTATGAACTTGGTTTGTAGTAGATAGTATCTTACGTCTCACTTATATTATATAAATGTGAAAATTTGGATGTTAGTTACTCATTCACGCCAGAACGACTAAACTAATCTTGAGGCTTTATTTATTTTTATATTAGACGGACATGGCTTTGAATAAACTTATTTAGGTAGGTATACAGTATTTTCTAAACAACAATCTGACTAAATTACACTATAACAAACAAGAGAGTCCAAAATTTGGATATACCTAGTGGAAAAATAAAAGAGTACCTACCTAAGTAACATTTTTAAAATTAATGACCTGCAGTAGCTTGAACCTAGTTTAGAAAGTGCAACTAGAACAGCAGATTCAAACTTGTGTAAATGGAATAGCACAATGATCAGGTTTATCATAAGTTTAAAATTCTATGGGTTATACCTACCAAGATATAAAGCACATCATATAAGAGACTAATTAATGGGAATGTGGGACCTCATAATACTTATAAGTATGCATTTATAATAAATGGTTTCTAGGAGGCCCTAACCTTAATTAAGTAGGTATGTCATAATAAATTTTCATTTCATGACGTCACCATAACATTCATCACCATATCAAGGGAAACAGTGCGCTTACAGAGAAAGTATTCAGTGTTGAAAGAAGATATACCTAGGTACCTACCTCTCACTGATGCTTAGCAAATTAACAATCGACTTTGTTTGCGGGCACAACATCCATGTCTTAGTTGTTTGAGTGCTTGCATTACTAGTTACCTAGGTGCTGCATGATAACCATTTTCCGTTGGTCATATCCCTGGCCACACACCATGTCAAATACACGGAACCTGCAAAAATAACCATTTATTAAATAAGTAGCTACATGTTTATTTAGGTTGTTATTCTTGTGAGTCCTATTCAGGTGCTTACCGTAATTCACATCATCCTTACCTTTACTTCGAATAGAACTACCCTTTGTAGGTACTCTTGCAGCCAGGGTACCTGAGTCCAAAGTTGTTTTACTGTTACATTATTGTAGCAGAGTAGGTAATTCATGTGTAGGAAATCTTTCTCACAAGAAAGCTTCGGCACTTCTAATATGGTCTTGATTCGGACGACCACGACGATTCGGATACTTTAATTAAACACTTTTCATTGTTTGCAGCTCACAAAAGTCACAAAGAATACATCATTTGGAAAATAACAATTCAAAAACTTGATTTATCACCGCTTGAATAATAACAACTCACGCACAGCTGATTCAAAAATCGCCATTTTGATTATTCTCTTGAGCGCCGAGCGCTTTTCTGCAAGTCTTTGGCGAGAGAATAGTTTTCTACATTTTACTGTAGAATACAGAACAGAATGCACGTCAAAAGTGCCACTTGACTAGCCGTTTGTACGGATTTTGTCATTGTGACAGCTCTGAGCGTTTTTCTGTTCGTTTCAAAATATTTACGAAAAACGAAAAGTGTAATGTTGGCTAGGTACTTTTCTATTCTCTTCGATAAACCACGTGATCAATTTGTGATCCCATACATTTCAAGACGATAGAACAGAAAAACGACAACGGCGTGTGCGTCTTGTCTGGACCCCCTGGTACACTCGAGCGATATTTCGTTTCACGGTTTTATAGATTTCATAGATTTTACTATATTGCAAAAGGCTCTGAAAGGTAGTTAGGGTCACGAGCGTTAATTTGGGACTCATTTCAAAAAAAATATGCTTGAAGTCGTCAATGTCATTAGAGATGTCAAGTCATTTGTAACTTGTAGGAAACTCAACCTTATTGTTGTAGAATGTCAGATTGACTTTGGACCCAAATTTAATCTCGTGACTGTATTGGACGAGTCATGTAGACTGCTAACCAAAGTGCTTTTTACAACTATTACAAGTAAAAACACCGTCTTTTTTACCACAGCACCAAAGTAAGTTTTGCTGTTTAAAGACGGCACAATTCGCTTTTACTGCGAGCAAAAGACTGAGCAAAATTTGATTTAGCTGTGAGTGCGAAAAAGCAACATTTTATTTTACAAAAACCAGAACAGTACAAGGTCAATATAAATGGGTGGGTAGGTAAAGTATACATGTGTATTTTTTACCTTTAAGTATAATGGTCTCGCTCTCGCTGCTGAAGTTGTATGGGCAACACCAGACCAAAGTTGTTTCTATCTCGTGTGTTTGAATCCCTCGCTTCAGTCAGCATTCTTACCTAGGATCACTTCGCTACGCACGTGATTTAATTATAGAATCCTTCGCGTACTCAGGATTCAAAATTGCTCTCTCCTTGCACAAGCATTTTACAAATAATTTTGTAATAATAAAATATGATATTTGTCTGCAGGTGGTGTTCTGCGGCAACTTCCTCCGGGTGAACCCTATATCAATGAAGCTGCTGTCCTACGCCATGACCTACTGGTCGCGTGGGGCGCTCAAGGCGCTGTTCTTGGAGCACGAGGGGTGAGCACCGTCTCTCTCTAAACTCAACTTCGAACGTTGAACAGTCTGGCACGCGTTGAGTTGTGCCTCAGCTATGCTATCCTAGTACCGGATTTTATTTCTTGTTCCTCAAAAATCTGGTGTTAGTAAAAATGTGGCTATAAAAATAACCAAAACTTGAAAGATTTGTTAGTGATTTGCACCGGGAGGAGCCGAGCACTGCGGACAGGTGACCCACGAGGCCATGCCACCCTGGTACAACGGCTTAGGAATTAGTTGCAATATTTCCAATATTTAAGGGCAAATAATTTATAGAATGGCGTTATTATATATCTCTTTCTAGCAAAAATAGAATTTGACATGAGTTTATTTGGCCGACGTGTTACGGTCACGAGCGGTTAATTGGGACCCATCTGAAGAAAAATATGCTTGAAGTTGTCAATGTCATTAGAGATGTCAAGTCATTTGTAACTTTTAGGAAACTCAACGTTATTGTTGTACAATGTCAGACTGACTTCGGACCTAGGGTGGGTACCAAATTAAAAATCTCTTGACTGTACATGACGTCACACGCCGTATCGGGTTTATCTAATCGCTATCTAATTAGCAGTTTAAAATGTTTCTGTAATTCGTATTTCTTGGTCGATTTTAATTTTAATTTCATATTTAGTTGAGAAAATGCAATTTAAAAAATCCATGCACATTCCCTATTACTAGCAAAGAGGCATTCCATCTTAGTTTTCCATGTCTATTTTTTTAACTCGTGTCTTAATCCTATCTGTACTGACGTTGGTCGAAATATTTCAGATATTTCGGCGCCGTAGGCTGCTTGCTGCAGCTGGACGACAAGAATCACCGGAAAGAGAACATGTCGCGCCACCGGGAGGAGCCGAGCACCGCGGACAGGTGAGCTCGGCTCACCCGCTCGCGGCCATGCCACCCTGGTACAACGGCTTGGGAACTAGCTTCGATATTCCAATATTTAAGGGCAATTTAGAATGGCGTTATTGTGATTTGGTTATTTAAATGGTATTACAATTGTTATTAAATATGCTACATTTTAATGAGGCATTTTAAAAAAAATCGTCTCTTTACTTACGCAACCTCGTATGTGATCGAGTAACTGTTCGATCAGATACGACGTTGAGAAAGTAAAGGGACGAAATGTTCACTGTATGCCTGAGAGCATACACCGTGAGTTAGGCAAGGAATAGGGTTATCATAATTTTACTTCACCGATACGGAAAAGATGATTTTGATTCCTCAAGAAGCCATGGCCAGTGCCTCCAGTTTCCTCGTATATTAAGTGAAAAGCGGTATGCGTCACTAGGTACCAAAATTATTTTCGTCTTGGCGGGTGTCGCTTGAATCCCTCGCTACGCTCAGCATTCTACGCTAAGGGATTCTTCGCTTCGCTCTGGATTCAATACATCGTCATCGCCGGGATTAAACCATTTTGCTCCTTAGTGACACAATCTGCTATAATGCTACATTCTTGTTGCTTATTGGGCTGGTGTATACATATCACAGACCACTTACCCTATAGACTACGCTTCGGAACAGTTTGTCTAGTATCTCATTAAGCCAAAATGGCGGGACGCGGGGGGCGGGGCGTGCACCGTGATTGGCTAGTTCAATGTCAACGAATAATCAAGTGTGCGCGTCGTGGTGCGCGCCCATAGAACCATGGCAAACAGTTAGTGTTTTGTGAGCATAAGCATGGCTTACGGGGGCGCCTTTGTATGCGGAGTCTATAGGGTAAGTGGTCTGTGATACATATACACTTTGAAGCATGCTTGAGGTTTTTTTGCCTCAACAATAAAGCCATTGTTTACATGAATATATCCCCTAAATATTTTACAAATATTGATGAGGATGACAGATATGACAGTCTACTCTGGTTTTGACCGTGAGAAATTCGTTGTACCAGGCAGTCATAATTGTTTAGGAGGTAAGACGCGGCACAGGCGATACAATATAAAAGTCTTATGCTACTTATGCCTGTAAAATAGTTAATGTTAATACATTTGTTACAATTATGTTATTATGTAATGTACAGCAATAATTAAATACAACAATTAACGTGACATATTTTTGACAGATATTATTGAAATTTTAAATATGATTAGATTATAAAAGTAAATTCAGCTTGTTACATGAATAGTAATATTTGAAAATGATTGGTGTGACGAATATAAATAAAGTAGGAATAAATAGGGTAAAGTCACCAGTGGTCAACCAGAGACCTGATCTCGACCCCTGCCTATACTTTTTATGAGTGAGAAGAATACGAAAGATTATGTTTCCCACTCTTCGCACTCATATAAGGTCGACTACTGGTCTCTGGGTGGACACTGGTGACTTTACCCTACAATCCTGATTGACAATAGGAACTTTTTTAAAAGGTGTCTCAGAAGCATGCAATTTTTATTCTTGATTGTTATATAGTGAGAAAAATAAATGAATATATGGGCGGAATGACGTCATTTTATTAGTAACCGCGTGTTTGTTTTTGAGGTTAGCACTAGCTGTGACGTAGAAAAGACCGTGTTTTTTTTTTCATTAAATAATGAACTACAAAATAAGTAGTATAAGCGTGATTTTTTTAGAACACCTTTGAAAACAGTTTATCTTGTCAATTACGGAGTAAGCAGCATATATTATATTCTCGTGTACTTGACCTCAGTTGTTGATATGCGTCAAGTTGACATTGATAACATACCTTTTGGTTAGTCTGTTCCACAGACCACTTACCCTATAGACTCCGCTTCGGAACAGTTTGTCTTGTATCTCATTAAGCCAAAATGGCGGGGCGCGGGGGGCGGGGCGTGCACCGTGATTGGCTAGTTCAAAGTCAACGAATAATCAAGTGTACGCGTCGTGGTGCGCGCCAATAGAACCATGGCAACCAATTAGTGTTCTGTGAGCATAAGCATGGCTTACGGGGGTGCCTTTGTATGCGGAGTCCATAGGGTAAGTGGTCTGTGGTCTGTTCGTATGTATTTCAAAGGTAGTATTATCATTCCTAAATGCACAAACTCGGTTTCCACTTTTAGATGTATTTTTGATATTGTTTGTTTGTTTGTTTGGCGTTAAACGCGATTCTGATGTCCCAGTAGAGCGGTCGAGATGCCCGGTGGCTGCTGACACGTACCAGGGGTGCAGGAGCGACTGGTGTTTAACATTCGGTGCGTCCCCGCTCGTTGTTAGCATTGTTTAATCGGAAATTGCATTAAGTAAATTATTAAATTTTATTACGAGTTAAAAACGGTGGGTGCGTTTTTATATGACTTTTTTATAGTTAATTTATATTTTTATCTACTCTCATATCGTAAAGTTCGAATTGTAAACTTCAAAACGAATTTATATTGGCGTACTTTATAAACACAATACCGAAATTTTAAAAAAAATAACATTAATTCTCTAACAAATCGCACCTTCAGAACAATAGTGACCTAATTGAGTAATTTTAAATTTCGATTTGGGTCTCTATAGTAATTAATTTATGACTTGAAATTTGAAAGCTGACATTTTGACTTAGGTCACTGTTGTTCTGAAGGTGCGAAATTAATGTTATAAAGTATTATTTTTTTTACGATGCAAGCTAATCCAAAAAGTTAATGTCACCAACGAGGTTCAATATCAATTATTTTTTAATAATATAACGTGCGTTTCGTGTCATTTTTACAGCATTACAAAAAGTTTTCATTCCAATTTTTACTTGTCTGTGACAGCGCCCGCTTTAACGCATGCGCGGTGATGTGCTAGGTTTTGGCGCTATTCATTGAATACGTTTTGTTGTAATTTATGAGAGTAGATAAAGTAGTGTATGAAACTGGACATAACTAGGTATTAAAACACTCGTGTGATACTATTAAAAACCTCACCTAGCGGCTCGGTTCTTAAACACACTAGTGTTTTAATACCCCTCATTATACAACAATTTCATAAACTACTATTATGGGTGTATGTGACTTATTTCAGATGTGATATTCATAAATACCCGACGCGCAAAGCAGGGTGTAAGCGAAGTATTTTATTTATTTTAACTGAACTGAACTGTAACTCTAGACGACGACCTTTTGAAATAGAACTGGTCCGACTGCATTACTTTAGTATAAATAGTGACTTATCGGCTTATACTTACGATTGATATTACATTAATACAGGGTGGCGCAAAAGTTAGTTCCTTGACTGTAATATTTTTTATAAATGAAAACCTGTAGTTCTGGTTTTGCCAAAAGCCTTTTGGAATGTGTTTATTGGATGACTCAATTTTTTTCTATTAAGGCGAGAAAATTGACAACATTTCATTTTGGTGACACCTGCAAATTACTATACGAATCGAAAGGGTTTTGTCTCCTGAACACGGCAAAATATTTACTTAGATTTATTTTTCTTTATTTACAAAATTACAAGTAAGTTAATAAAAATATCGAGTTTTACCAATACTATACCTGAATAGATATAATACCATTGCCTTTTTCACGAGAAAAAAAGTTGTCATATTTCAAATTTGACATTGACACTATTGACAGATGGATAGATACTTAGGGCCACTTGCACGCAGAATTTAACCCTGGGTTAAGGCACTAACTCGAGTTAGTAGACGTCAGATTAATACGAAAACTGTCATTTTAACTCGAGTTAGTGTCTTAAGTGCCTTAACCCAGGGTTAAACTTTTCGTGCAAGTGGCCCTTAGAGAATTATCGGTTGACATGATACTTTTTTATATACAGATTGGACTAATGTAATATGTCCATTGTGTCGTAGAAATGAAGTTACGCCCTTTTAGAATAAGTACATCTTAATAAATTAATAATAAAATAATTATTCATTCTAGAGAAAATTTAAAACTATTAGTGTCTTCCTCCTTCCAAACAGTATCTATAAATCGAATAAAATTAAAGTCTTGAAAATATGAAATCTTGTCAATTGTATCTGCCAAGTTGTACGGCCAGAGTTGATGACCATACGGGCCCGATTTATAGACTTTGCCATGACTTGCCAGAACTTCCGGCGGTAGGATCTCCTATTCTTGACGGATATTCTTTTCGAGGGTTTGAAAAGTCTGGGACTTGTTGACTAGGGAATGCAATTTAACCGGTTATTAACCGTTTTTTTATGAAAATAACCGGTGAAATCCGGTTGAAACCGGTTATTGGAATTCTCTATTGTTGACATAGACTTGGAACTTCAAGAAACCCTAAAAAAAGAAGTCTGGAACTGTTAAATCGGGTGATCTTGCTGGCTAGTGCAAATGACCAAAACGAGAGATTAGGCGACCCGGAAAAGATTATTCCGCGTTCGTTTCTTAATTAATGTCTAGTTGAAGTGTATTTTGTATCTGTTAACTTCAGAAATGTCAGAAGCAGAACTGACATTTACCACTATTTTTTTAAATTATAGCAATTTCCAACAGGGTGATGACTTTTGCACCACCTTACTATAATGGCATTATAATGCCAGTTGGGGTGTTTTATTTCAAATGATCGAAATTAATGAAATTCATATCATACATAATTAATAGTGACTCGGGAGCTCGCTTCGCCTTCGTTTATTTTCGGAAGTAACCCGAACGTCTCGTTATTTTGAACTGACGACCGACTTATCTCCGTCGTCGCTTCTATATTGTATAATTTATTACGGTTATAATGTTTGATTTACAAAATGTGTTGTTCAAATGCTCGCTACGCAGAAATATACGGAATGTATATTAATTTGTTATGCGCGCAACGAATATTAATAGAGAATGCATTGTGTATCAAATGCAAGTGAACAGACCACAGATCGCTGGCAAGTTATGTGACCCTGGTAGTTCAGAACTGGTATTAAAAAAAAACGACTTTGTTAGATAGTGAAAAATGACTTAAATTTGTCATTGCAGCTACCAGGGTCCCATAAGTTGGTCAGTACGTTGTAACAGTTCGATCGTCGACGATGCTTGACGTGGCGTCTGCGCGCGCAGTCGCGGTATACTATAAGAGAGGGCTGATTTTAAATATTTTATATTAATAGAAATAAATAATCTATTACAATGTGTTGTTTTTATTGAAAACCTACAACGCTGAACCGCCATGCTAGTTTGTCAGCATTTGGATCTAACATGCCTATTAACACTTGACGAAAATATTGGCACCGTGGACGTCATTTCAAGGTAATAGATGCTATTAATCTACAATCCTTGAATGTCAATAATTGGGTACTTTGCTCTATGTGTAATGTCTCCGATGTCCGATCCGTAATCACACCAATTTACCAAACTGGTGTGACTATGGTTCACTTTATTCACCCGTAGTCACACCAAGATCCAATTTGCGTCTATTTCTCCTTCAAAATCAAACTCAACAGACCGCAGAGCTCATATTTTTGAGCGTTTTGGCCCTTCGGGCTTGATATAAAAACGAACTTAACCTAAACCTACTTCCTATTTGGTGTGACTACGGATATAGAGTCAAAAAACAATTGAAATTTACAAACAAATATTCAGTATGGCCGCCATTACAGTGGGGTTGATATCACGTGACCGGTCACGTGACCGCGTCGCCGCACTGAGCAAATCTTTTTTTTTTATGCCTGACGCCATACGAAAGGCTATATCCAATCAGTATTTTAATAAAAGAAACAAAAAAAGACAACACCACAGTACTGCTCTCGTCTTTATTTCCCGACTCGAAGATAAACAATTTGCTACTTAAGGTATAGGAAGGACCAATGAATCTGTCTCGCCTGCTCTCCCCACTCCTGGCTCCGGTTCAAAGGTAATTTTGATCTCCGCGTCATGTATGGGCTCCTGGTACTTTGGCTGGTCATTATCGACATTCCTGCCCAGTTTCCATAAGACCTTGATGAAGTTATTTATACTGTTTTTATCAGGATTGGCTGAAATCGCAAATGGTCCATTTTTAAATAAGTTGTCATTGTAGTTACCGTTTTCGAACTGCTCGTCAAAGTCAAGTTCTATGGAATCTGATTTTCTGTATGCAGGTCCATAAAAAGGTTCATCTAGATCCCGCATCTTTATTTCAGACAGTGCTGCCTTTCCGCCTCGAAGTCTTCCTTTAGGGAGGTTGCCAGCATCTATAGCAGCCACTGGAATGATACCACTGTTATTAAATTAATTAATAACAATGTCAATGTGACAATGTCACACCAATTGACCTAGTCCCAAATTAAGCTCTAGGCTTGTAGAGTCACGAGATTTAATTTGGTACCCACATTAGGTCCAAAATCAATCTGACACTCTACAACAATAAGGTTGAGCTTCCTAACAGTTACAAATGACTTGACATTGACGACTTCAAGCATATTTTTCTTGAAATGGGTCCCAAATTAACGCTAGTGTCCGTACTTGTCATTATCGGACTCATAGTGCGGCGGTATGTATGTATGTATGTGATCTCAATTCGGATTGTTCCACTCTAGCCCCCTTACTTATAAACGTGGAATAAGCTTGGAATAGTTTATGCCATGCTTTGTCACTTTCTGTCAGATGCAAATGTCACAATTACAGATAAGGACTAAGGGCCTGTTGTTTGATCAGTAGTTAAACTAATTGTTAAAATTTGAAAATTTGACTCATTTCCTTGAGATTCCTTCAAATTTTCGATTCCTTTTTCAAATTTTAACAATTAGTTAGTTTAACAACTGATCAAACAACAGGCCCTTAGGAAAATTTGACACATTTCCTTCAGATTACTTCAAATTTTCGATTCCTTTTTCACACATACATACATACATAAACTCACGCCTTTATTCCCAGAGTGGGGTAGGCAGAGCTACAGAATTACCAACAACTCTAAAAACTTGTTGATAATACTGTAACCACATTTTGCACACTTAGGCTAAGATGTTTACCAGTGTATTAGTGACAGGTTGCAAGCCCATCGCCTAACAATACTATACGCCTTTATTCCCTTAGCCGTCTCTTACGACAAATTTCAAATTTCAAATTTTCAAATTTGTAAAATTAATTAATTTATTATTAATTTTTAAATTAATTTTAACAATTAGTTAGTTACTAAGGGCCTGTTGTTTGATCAGTAGTTAAAGTAACAAATTGTTAATATTCGAAAAAGGAACAGAAAATTTGACACATTTCCTTGAGATTCCTTCAAATTTTCGATTCCTTTTTCAAATTTTAACAATTAGTTAGTTTAACTACTGATCAAACAACAGGGCCTAAGCATGGCATAAACTATTTCAAGCTTATTCCACGTTTATAAGGTAGGAATATTTGACAGAGCCTTACCAAATAAGCTGAAGAGGAGCACTCCTAACAGACTCATTTCCGAAACGAGAGTGATGTCAATATAGCGATGTTCACTATTCTCGCTTATAAAGTAAGATAGCTGTCAGGTGTGACGGACGGATCACAGAGACTACGTGGTTCCGTAGCTATTTTTTGTTTCGGGAAATTAAATTAAATTATGCCATAGTATGTAATACTTCAAAAACTGGGATAAGGTAAAACATTTAAGGGACAGACGATGAAATACTTTAACCCCAGAAAATTAGTTTTGAAGGCTATGTATGTAATACTAGTATTGTTCATTTTTAATTTCCTTAAGTAACATTAGTTTTAAATAACCATTAGTACCTATTACTGTACTTTTTATTAACCTCTAGGTCTTTATATTGTTCCTTAATTACCTGTATACATATTTTAATGTACGACTGTATGTGTTCTTAAATAATCACTACATAGTATAAAACAAAGTCGCTTCTGGCTGTCTGTCCCTATGTATGCTTATATCTTTAAAACAACGCAACGGATTTTGATGCGGGTTTTTTTAATAGATAGAGTGATTCAAGAGGAAGGTTTATATGTATAATAGATTCTGGTTTATGTACAGGTGTTACAGAAAACTCACATAAACCGAAGCGAAGCGAGGGCGGGTCGCTAGTAAATAAATAAATAAATAACTCTTTATTGCATATAAACAAATACAAGATATGTTTGCATCAATATAAATAATGTACATAGGTGAACTTATCCCATATGGGATCTCTTCCAGTTAACCTTGGAGTAGAATAAGCAAGGACAATGACAAATTAACAAAATTTCAAGAAATAACAAATAGTACAACAGAAAAACAGGTAGTAAATAAAATATCTTCTTTAATAAGACACATACAAAGATATATACTACCACACATACGTTAACAGCAGTTAAAACCTACAACAGGGTAAGGATCAACAGTTAGACTCATCCTGTTGATTTAGCCACAACTTCCTTAATCCTTCCTTCAATGAACCGACAGGTATGTCGGTTAGTTAATACTTTAAAAAAGGTTTTTTTTTCTTCTGATTACAGGAACGGTCTGTATTTAATTTAAATTTGTATGTGCTATAGACATAAATAATCACTATCGATGACCATTTCGATCTGTATCATAAAACACTACTTTATTGTTTTGTCATATTCGACCAGTTCGATTCCCGGTTAAGGATGAGGAATTTTTCCTTTTGTATTACGAGTATGTTACCAATAATAAATAGAAGTCACCATTGCGTAGAACTTGCTATATCCAATATGTAAGGTAGCTGCCGTCCATGTGGCGTTCGTTTTTTCCACCCTTCATATATTTAAGGCTGACTGTGCAAGCCTAGAGCTTAGTTTGAAACTAGGTCCATTTGTAACAGACTGATCCCTGATGACGACGCGCTGGCCTAGTGGGTAGTGACCCTGCCTACGAAGCTAGCGGTCCTGGGTTCAAATCCCGATAAGGGCAGATATGGATGGATGTTTTTTATATATTTAAGTATATATTTATCTATATAAGTATTTATATCGTTGTCTAGTACCTTTATTTGGACGGGTCGGAAGGGGCCGCCCTAGGCGTCCTTTTTCGAGTCAAATCGGAGAAATACTGGAAAAGGGCCGAATCTTAAGTACCTGAAACCAACGTGCGTGCATGACTCGATGTATGTGGAAGAAGCGAAAGAAATTTGTCAAGGTCGTAGCAAGTGGAAAGAAGTGGTCTCTGCCTACCCCTCTGGGAAACAGGCGTGATTTAATGTATGTATGTATGTATCGTTGCCTAGTACTCGCTCGTACAAGCCTAGAGCTTAGTTTGGGACTAGGTCAATTGGTGTGACATTGTCCCCTGATATTTATTTTATTTATTTGAAAACCAGCGAAAACAAATTCGGTTTAATATTTGTAAATTCCTACTTACTTTGTTCCCGATGTCTGAGACACTTATTCTTCCAATTCCCTTGTTTCTGTGCCGGAGATATCAAGTAGGGTCTGTGCAATTCTCGACAACAACAGTCGTTATTGTAGGGCATGGGCCCCCACTCTTTTTCGCGCCAGTCTGGGGTGAGGCTTGTGTCTATATGCCTAAGTACAAAGGAGAAAGTTGAGGTTAGGTCTGGTTGCTTGTTGCAACCCGATTGTTGTTAACCAACTTTAAATCATTATTAAGACTGTACCGAGCAAACGCCGAGCGTCCAATGGCGCCCTCATTACTATTATTGTGTTTTCTAATTAACTAAAGAATTTCCTTGGAATCAGACGATACGTTTTTGTAGCGCAAGTCAAAACACAATTTATGGGATACGTAACAAACTTTAATAACAATTACCCGTTGAGTAGTCAGCTTAACGGGAAAAGGTGGCCACTTTTTTCTGTTAAGTTGATAACGCGAAGGTGAATTGTTATTAAACTATGTGATATACCCTATAAGTTGTATTTTCATTTGTAGTACAAAAACTTACCGACCAATTTCAAGAAAATACTTTAGTTTATTAGAAAACACAATAATACTAATGAGGGCGCCACTGTACATCCGGCGTACGCTCGGCGCAGTCTTAATCAAGCATTAAATTTAATTGACGGCTCTCTGAGTGCGGCAGTTAATCTTGTATCTTTAATGAAACTCAAAAGATCCAATGTTTTTCTGACTGAAATAATAAACAGATCTCTAAACCGCTTTTATACATATCTAGATGCTTGCAAAATCAAACTGTGAAATTAACTTTATGTGGAAAATTGTGTGATTGTCACGATATGCTCATAACTCATAAGGTTTCTAATTAGAAGGATTGATTAAAACAAAACAGCAAAATTTAGAGACGCAATGCATTTTCAACTCGCCACTACTTCACGCCACCAATTCTCCAAACTCGTATACCAACTTAGGGGTCACCGCCTCCATACTCCCCCCGCGCCGGAACACTTGCAAACCTACATCCTCGAAACTTCTGGGATCCTGGTGGTTTTGTGTTCGTAAATCGTAAATTTCATCGTCCTGTTCTTTGGGCTGAGTTATATATACGTATCCCTTTTCGCCAAATACGTCGTCGTCCTTTCGTATTTTCTTCTTGCTTTTTGGTTTTTCGAAGTGTATGATAGTATCGAACGGCCTTAAGTTGTCGTCGCTGGGGTTTGTTGGATTTCGCTGCTGCAAGGGGCTGAACACATACTGTCTATGGTTAGGATCTTTTAGCGCTAGAGTGTGGTGCTTTTTGGAATGTGAACGCGCCGCAATAGTCGATACTGGAACAGACAGTAAAAATAACTTTTGCTTATTAAATTTTTTTTTACCATGTTTAACTCGGGTGAAAGTAGAAATTGCACCCTCGAACTATAGGTCTATGGCTGGCTGTCATTCTGAAAACATCTGTCCAATTATTATTTTATGTAAATTATTTTGTCGTTGATTTTGGTTAGCAAATCCAGGGCAGTTTTGTGGGACAACTTGTAACATTGATGAAGAACTTGCATTGAATAAAATAACAGTGAAAAGAGGGTTCCAAATGAGTTAGCGGTCAAGATCACACCAAGCCATTGAAGTGGTTGCTCGCCATCTTCATGGGTCATAACGACTATGACAGGACAGGATTCACCGTACAACGTTGCTTATACAATACTTGACATTGACAAAATTACTTTATTATGTAGACGCCATTAAATAAATAAATAATAATGTATCATTAAAATTATTTTTTTACTTTCTTTAACTCTGATGAAAGTATGAATTGCACCCTCGAACTTGCAGCCTAAACATCTCGGGCTGCAATTGATAACTTTCATCCCTCGGTTAACAATCTACTAGGGTGGATATGTATCCCTTTCAACCCGCTTCTAAGATAAGCAATGGCCTACTTTCAGAGTGAAATGAATGAAAAGATACTTACATGTCACCAACACAAGTAAACATTTACAGTAAAACATTTTGGCTACTGCCACAGATTGTGGGCACGAGCCATTCACGAGTTAATTTCAAGCGCGACCTGAAATAGGCGTCGCTGGTTCCGTATCAATCACTTCACTACATAGTATAAAACAAAGTCGCTTCCCGCTGTCTGTCCCTATGTATGCTTAGATCTTTAAAACTACGCAACGGATTGTGATGCGGTTTTTTTTTAGTAGATAGAGTGATTCAAGAGGAAGGTTTTTATGTATAATAAATTGTTGTTTTATGTACGTGTGTTATAGAAAACTCAAATAAACCGAAGCGAAGCGAGGGCGGGTCGCTAGTCGTAACTTAAATACAATCACGAGATTTTAGGGTACCCACCTTATGTCCAAAGTCAATCTGACATTCGCAACAATATGGTTAAACACTACTTTTTACCCCTACGGCAAGCGTAATTTTTACGACTAAGTCTCCTTTACTGTCAAAATAATAAGAAGTATCATAAATTCATAATCTATATACCTTTCTATCTAATACGTTTAAACGACTAATTCTTGTAGGTATATATAATCTGAATCTCAGAAACGGGTCTAACGATTTTCATTAAATTTAGTATACACTTTCGGGAGTGATAAATCGATCTAGCTCGGTTTAATTTTTTTTTAATTAATAATGATAGCAACACTATAACGATAGGGAAAGACCATCATGATAAAACTAGCTAACAATTCTGTCATATTGATAACAGATCTCTAAAATTTAATTAGGTCTATTGCAAAGTCAAACCGGGAAATTAGTTACTTTAAAATGTTAAACTTTTATCAGTGTTTTGGAATGCGCCGATTGCGGCTGATCCTAGTTGTCCACACTGCGGACAGGAGTTTTTTTCCCAGTTGTCCGCATCCTAGAAATTTGGTATGGACAAATGGGAATAGCCCGCTGAATGTGAAATGCCAGTCTAAATTATTGTTTTGCACATACGTACATACATACATGAACTCACACCTTTATTCCCAGAGTGGGGTAGGCAGAGCTACAGAATTTCCAACAACTCTAAAAACTTGTTGATAATTCTGTTTCCACATTTTGCACACTTAGGCGAAGATGTTTACCAGTGTATTAGTGACGGGTTGCAAGCCCATCGCCTAACAAAGCCTTTATTCCCTTAGCCGTCTCTTACGACATCCACGGGAAGACACGGAGTGGCACTATTCTAACCCGGCAACCACACATTTTTACTAACTCATTTCAATTGACTTGACTTATTTAGTAAACAATTTCAAGAAGTCTTTAATACTCGCAGTAAAAAGTACAATGTCTTTCCTTGGGATTCAAGGTCCATACCAAATTTCATACAGATTTTTTAAGACTACGCCGAGCGTACGCCGGATGTACAGTGGCGCCCTCATTAATACTATTGTGTTTTCTAATAAACTAAAGTATTTACTTGAAATTAGTCTGAAAGTTTTTGTACTACAAATGAAAACACAACCTAAAGAGTTAAACTGACTACTCAAAGGGTAATTGTTATTAAAGTGTGTCACGTATCCCATAAATTGTGTTTTTACTTGCGCTACAAAAACGTATCGTCTGATTGCAAGGAAATTCTTTAGTTAATTAGAAAACACAATAATAGTAATGAGGGCGCCACTGGACGCTCGACGTTTGCTCGGTGCAGTCTAGCGAAAAACAAACGAAGTTACTTTCCCATTTTATAATATTAGTATTGTTGTCGCCCTGCTGCTATTTCCGGCCGGTTCGTGCGGTTGGCTAGCCTGACGACACACGCGCGGTATTGAGGGACTTACGGGAAGAGATGACTTCGACTTCAAGCAGCATCAAGGAAGGACGTTTCTCGTTTCTCAATAAATTTTCCCAGTTGTTATCACTTATTCAAACCATAATGACACTAAATTTACCTTTAAAACAATTTATTTAACCCCAACGTGCAAAGGACGTAGAGTTTTTACTAGCGACCCGCCCTCGCTTCGCTTCGGTTTATGCGAGTTTTCTGTAACACCCGTACATAAACCAGAATCTATTATACAAAACCTTCCTCTTGAATCAATCTGTCTATTAAAAAAAAACGCATCGGAATTCGTTGCGTAGTTTTAGTGATCTAGGCATACATAGGGACAGACAGACAGCAGGAAGGGACTTTGTTTTATACTATGTAGTGATTTTTCAATAAAAAAACCATCATAAAATAAACATTTTTAATAAAATTCTGTCAATAAATCTATAGTCTATCAAAATAAAATTGTGTCTTAATGTTATAATTTTACGTACTTGAGCTGACCAGTAATCTTGCTGCCATGACGCCAGCCATATTCCATTTTCAATTAAATTTTCTTTTAGGCGATCTGTTGACACCACACTGCCCAAGAAAAAGGATGATTACACAAAATTAGAGTAAGATAGCTATTGCCAGCTGTAAACTAACTTTAAAATTTGTCATTTGCTTCTTTATGAACTCTTACTGGCGCACTCAGAGACGTCAATTAAATTTAATGCTGGATTAAAGTTGCTGATATCACTTTCTTTGCTATAGCAATAGATTAAGACAACACGACACTAAATAAACATCACGTTAATTTAGAGGATGGTGTAGCGTTCGATTCTAAGCTTTGATAAAACTACTTAAGTGTGTATTGCACGGCTGGTAGATACAGTCGCCGTCAATAGAAATTGTGAACGATGTAAACAAATTAGTACTGTTTGACACATAACCTCAAATATTCACCAAGCGTTCTTTTATTCAAAATCACGTATAATTAATAATTATTTCATCTTAAACTTAATATGAAATGAATGATCTAGTGTATAAATTATTGCAAAGACCTCACTTGATCTTTAAAAGTACGTGATTATCGAGTAATCATGGTGAATTGGTTCGTTTGGTTTTGTTTACATCTTTTGCCAGTTCTATTGAGGGCGACTATAGAGCGGTTTTCTAGACTAGACAGATATTTTTTTAACTCGGGTAAAATAAACAATATACCTATAGCTGCTTTTTATAAATAAAAACCACTAAATTGCGATCTATTACAACAAAGAATTGCACTATGGACATAAAACAATAAATTTCTGCCAAAATATACAAATGACTGTGGGTCTGTCCTGTCCCACTGCTGGAAAAGCTTCTCACTATTTTCCAGCCGGTTTTGACTCGTACATATAACTAGGGTTGCCAACTATTTTTGGGCGATTTATAGTATTTTCCAAAAAAAAGTGAAAAAAATATAGTACACAGTAAAAAAATATAGTACTTTAAAACAACTCTTTATTTTGGGGTCAACTATACTTACTAGTATTCTGTGAACTCCTTTTAAATAACACTTCTTTTAACTTGAACAGCTTTCAGGTAATTTAGAACTTTTTAAATAAAATTAACTTGGAACGTGACGTCACTTATGTGTGTAAATTGAAGTACTTTGTAAAATCCCCCAAAATATAGTATTTTTGCGTACTATATATTTCTTCAACAGTATATAGTACAGAGAGTCAAAATATAGTACAATACTATATAATATAGTACGTTTGGCAACCCTACATATAACATATAAAACTACCTTCAGTTAAAAATTAATTCAACAATTACAATTTGCCAAATAATCGACCCTTCGTTTGCTATCTTGATATTAATATTATTAATAAGTAAATAACGAACCATTGCTTGCCACAGAGTATTTTTTTTATACATCATCAATATAGAATGTCAAAGTCATTCAATTACAGTAAAACACAACTGATATGGCTTACCGATGTACCTGCGCAGATGACATTTTTTCGAAGTGCGGGAACCAATCAGCATGATCCACGCGTTGCGCGGTTGTATTCTGTTCTATTATTGGTTATTAGTGAAGCCATGTTGACGCGCGCCCGCGTGTCATTCAGTCAGCCGTCAAAAGTGCGTGAGTTAGTTGGAAGAAATAGATGCAATTTATTTTGCAACTTATTACTATTACGTACAAGTCTGATCGTGGGTTTTAATCTTGCTTTCGGGAATCATCGGAAACGTTGTTCGTGTCTGCGCGAACGAACATTCACGACACGCCATATAAATTGTGTTCTACTGTACTAAAATTTATATCGCTAACAAAGTTCGAAGTTTAATAAAATTTACGTTTGATGTAGATAGTTCTTTGGGGGACAGGCGTACTAATATACTTAGTAAAGATAAATCTATATACATATAACAACAACGTATCCGCGCAGCAATTCGATCTATCTCTATTACAATACACCGGCTGGAAAAGGATGGATGCTGTAATGCCCACAATAAAAAATCACCAAGGATTTTACAACGATAATATACTTTTTTATTACAATACTTATAAAAACCTTATATATTAATTATGTCTATATCAATAACCCTTTAATTATAGGCCAAGTCATTATTTATAAAATATAAAAAGAAATGTACTCACTCAACATGTGTTTTCTTTTTAATCTACAGAACTAAATGCCGTTTTAATTCTATCTATAACTATGGTATGTTAAAGGTCTCATGACCAACAGTTTATTCGATTTTGAAATTGAAAACAAGAATATAAAGAATATATAAAATTTAAAATATTTCATTTTTCCAATCCCAAAGAACCAATAAACCATACACATTGATTATTCGTTGAATGAAACGTATAAAACAGTTCTAAATTTGAATTTGACGTTTGACGCGCCATTTTGCGACAGAGTACATACGAAGGGTTAAGGCATTTTTCCCACAGATTATGAAATTTTATTTCAGTAAATACAGATAAGCTAGATCCGAAACATGTTATTATAATTACGTATACTGAATAATATAGTTATGTAACAACTAAATATACTTTTGAGTACATTTCTTTTATAAAATTCAAGTTCACTGTGTTCTACGGCTGTCTTTATCTAACTGTTCTTCAATTATAAAGTTAATAAAAAAGCACAGACCACTTACCCTATAGACTCCGCATACAAAGGCGCCCCCGTAAGCCATGCTTATGCTCACAGAACACTAATTGGTTGCCATGGTTCTATTGGCGCGCACCACGACGCGCACACTTGATTATTCGTTGACTTTGAACTAGCCAATCACGGTGCACTTTCCGCCCCCCGCGCCCCGCCATTTTTGCTTAATGAGATACTAGACAAACTGTTCCGAAGCGGAGTCTATAGGGTAAGTGGTCTGTGTAAAAAAGAAACATAAGCATATACATATTACCAATCAAGTTTAGGATTTATAACAATATAAAGTAGGTTAGCAAGTTAGATTTTTACAGCTTGCTTTTTGTTACACTTGTTACGTGACGGGATCTGTAAGGTACTTTATATTACTAGTAGTATTGGAAAGAGGCCGTGATTGCAGCTTTAGCTTACAGCAGTGAACTTCAGCAAGGTGTAGCGGTGCATCAGCTGCGGGCATCGTTGATGGTCTCCGGCACTTGGACCTCGAGCCCGTCCAGCTCCGGGCTCATGGTGATCTGGCAGCCCAGGCGGGACGTGTCCGTGAGGCCGTACGCCAGATCCAGCATGTCTCGCTCCTCATCGCTCGCTTCTTCTGGTAACCTGGTAGTTAATGGTGCTAAATTATTAAATTTACCTATTGTTTTTTTTTTATTAGTTCATCCTATTAGGGCATCCTCCCGAAAAATCCCGGTTCTGTAATTCCCGGGAAATCCCGGTACTTTCATAGTGCCTGAAGAACCGGTACGAAAGATTACGTTCCGGTTCTCCCGGTTCTTTCCAAAAACCAGCGACGACAGTAATTGATCTCTAGATTTCACAAATAACTTTCTAGTAAGTATTTTACTTAATTCTAATACGATTTTGTTGCATATTTATAAAAATCAATATTTGATAAAGTTTTTTAATCATTTTGTTTCTCAAATGTTCACGGGAAGCAGTGATTTGTAGTAAAAAAAACAGAAACAGGAGTCCCGGTACCGTCCCAGCCTAGAACCCGGAAATGGAATTCTCGGAACCGGGCACTGCATGCCCTAGTGGTGAAGCCGTAAGTATAGAAGGGGTTACTTTCGTTTCAATGTTTGAATAGCTAAATAACAGTACCTTTAATTCATTCATCCTATTCACCGGTAACCTAACTGGTTAAGGAATTAACCAAATTATACTGGTTATAAGACTAATATTAACCACTTGAAACCAGTTCCGAGCTCTGGTCTTGACAAAAGCCTTAACAAGATCTTGTCTTTGAAGACAAGGGTACTTTTGGATGACCTTCGACACATGGAAATCTTGTATAATTACAACCAAATACACTCAGCTGTTCAAACATGCAGGTTTTCTCTTAATTTAATAAATTCCCCGGCACTTTTAAACAGACATGTCTGACGTAATTACCTATTGCCATTTAATAAAACACTTGTGCACATAAAAGTCGTGAATGATGTAAACAAATTACTACTGTTTGACACATATTCACCGAGTGTCCTTCTATTAAAAATAATGTATAATGAATATTTATTTCATCTTAAACTTAATTAATATGAAATGAATGATCTAGTGTATAAATCATTGCATAGACCTCACTTGATCTTTACAAGTATGTGATTATCGAGTAATCATGGTGAATTGGTTTGTTTGGTTTTGTTTACACCTTTTGCACGTTCTATTGACGGCGACTTTAGTGCCACATAAAAGCATATTATTACATGAAGGTCATTCCACTTAAATCCTAGTAATGTAATACTGAGTAAACAAACTAAATAAATATTGCAATAAACTGTTGTCGTATACTATTTACACACTTCTAAACAATTATGTTATGTCAATTAAGATTGTTACAATAAAACTTAACGTGTGACTCAATGCGCAATAAAATTTACATGATCAAGGCAAATGAATTAAAACTCTTTTTCAATCAAAATTAAGTTATTATTCCTCTAATTTCAAACCATGTGTTAAACATGGAAAAAATTGCAGAATCAAATAAATTGAATATGTATAATTACCGTACTTTACCTGTCATAGTCTTTTTGCTTTAATATAACGTGGCAAGTGGAGCAGGTGAGGGTGCCCTCGCACGCGCCATAGCCCTCGATGTTCAGGTCGTTGTTCACAATCACATCGAGAAGCGTATCTCCCACTTTCGCCTCTGATTCTATTTTCTTGCCGTCGTGGAGGACAAATGTAACTTTCACCCTGAAATTTTACAATAGTTCCTATTGATTATCCCAAAATTAATTTGTTAATTATTAATTTGATTAATTTGATTTTTGCAGGTGGTAGGACCTTGTGCAGGGTCCGTCCGGATCGCTACCACCATCTTATCCATTAACCTACCGCCAAATAGCAGTGTTCGCATTGTTGTGTTCCGGTTTGGGGATAAGAGAGCCGGTGAAATGACTAGCATAGAGGCATTCCATCTTAGTCCTCAGGGTTGGCAACGCATTTGCAGTCTTAAGATTGCATTGCATTCTTGTGAATGTGAATGTCTATGGGTCACAGTTTCCACTTACCATCAGGTGGCCTGTGTGCTCGTTTGTCTACTCTATGCAGACCTTTAATAACCGTTATTTTCGTGTAACGTTATGATTCATAACGTTATTTTACTCGAATAACGTTATACTATAACGTTATTTGACGTCATACCTGTAACGGTATTCATTATAACGTTATCAAACAAAACGCCATACGTATAACGATACTTCGGTTAGCGCTACAATAACGTTATAGACCATCTCTTTCTTACACTCAATTTCACTCACTCCCGAGTTTCGTGCGGCTGCTGCTTATGGCGCATGACCTTGCCTGCCGTTGCCGTTGCCTGCTTTGTACCGAGGTTTTAACTGTACTGGGTAGTGATTCTCTGAACAACGACGGTCGGACGGACGGACGAGTGAATGTCCAAGCGGCCAGTTTAAGTAGTCCCGCCGTCAGTGCGAACAAAACATATTTTAGCGCGTGCATTTTCAATTTAGCAGCATGGTTTCTGCCGATGGATCGAACGTATAAGGCAGCTTAATTGAAAATGCACGCGCTAAAATGTTTTTTGTTCGCTCTGACGGGACTACCTAAACTCGCCTCTACGATTTCGCTCGTTCGTCCGCCCGTCCGTGTTGTTTCTGAGAGAATAACACCCCTGAGTAGTGATTCGGTGGTTAAAAACGACGGACGGTCGGACGAACGAGCGAAATCGCAGCGGCGAGTTTAAGTTGTCCCGTCAGAGCGAACAAAATACTCTTTAGTGCGTGCATTTTCAATTAAGCTGCCTTATACGTTCGATCCATCGGCAGAAACCATGCTGCTAAATTGAAAATGCACGCGCTAAAATATGTTTTGTTCGCACTGACGGGACTACTTAAACTCGCCGCTTGGACATTCACTCGTTCGTCCGTCCGACCGTCTGTTGTTTTTAAGCCCCGACGCAAGAAAGAGGGGTGTTATAAGTTTGACGTGTAAGTGTGTGTGTGTGTGTGTGTGTGTGAGTGTGAGTGTGAGTGTGAGTGTGAGTGTGAGTGTGAGTGTGAGTGTGAGTGTGAGTGTGAGTGTGTGAGTGTGTGTGTGTGTGTGTGTGTGGCACTATAGTTCTTAAACGGATAAACCGATTTGGATGCGGATTTTTTGTATATGAAAGCAGGTTTCTTGTCGGTGCTTCTTAGACATGTTTTATCAAAATTGGTTCAGCCCTTTTTGAGATTTAGCTTTAAACCACCGCTAGAAAACTTGCTTTCAAATAAAAAGAACCGCATCCAAAACGGTCCATCCGTTTGGGAGCTATGCTGCCCGTTATAAACTAACACCCCTCTTTTTATTTATTACTTATTAGCCCCCTATTATTCATTTCATGTGTTTAAAGAGACGTTGCTAGCTAAAGTCATATTGTTCATTTGAAAAAGTTTAAAAAGCGTGATATAAAAAATAAAATAAAAAAAATAAAAATCCCCCGACTCAAATAGTTTGTAAAGGAAAAAATCTAAAAAGTAAAAAATAAGGAGTATTGGCCCTATTTTAAGTTTAATTATAAGTAGGTATTAATATTTTGATTCAAGCGTCGACACGTCAGGGGACCGCTAAGTAAACTAAATAATATAAAATATCCCAACTACTTAGCCCTTATAAAATACCCAACGAATATTCATACCTACTTACAGACTATTTTGTCGCGCAATGCATGAATCCAGCGCCGGTGCACGCGCCAGTCGGCCAGTTACGCAAAATACCTACCTGAGAAGCGGCAACAGCGCGTAGTTCATAAGTTTCATAACGTTATTATAACGTTATTTAAGTATAACGTTATTAGGATTTCATTACGGTGTAGCATAACGTTATGAAAAAATATCGATATATTTAAACGGAATTTTGAGCACTAACGAAATATAACGTTATGATAACGATATTATTCATAACGTTATAAAGGTCTGACTCTATGCCATAAAAACAAAAAAACAACCGAAATGTACCTACAAAACTTATTTCAAACACATATATCAAAAAGTTTAACTTATTTCAAAATACAAAAAATAAATGATGTAGTTAATATATAAGTTAAATAGTTATTAAAAGATTATTTCATCATTATTTGGAAAATTTTAACAGTCCCCTGTCAATATTGTCTTTAAATAATAGTTAATTTAACAGTAAAATGGGTTTTGCATCACAACTCCAGTGTCGCTCATACCTAGATCAATGTATGTAATAATATATTTTTTAATTACAATCAGGCAATAGGGGATTGTTTTGTAGTCTTGGGCCAAAGGTTGATTAAAATTGCTCATATAATTATACGCCTTTATGCTTCTTTCCCAGAGTGTAGGCAATATTAATTGAAATTCTATTTTATTATAATTAATTCTTGTTACATTGTAACACGTCGCTTATATGTCATACTTATTAAATATTGGTTTTATAACACGCCAGGGTACTATTTTTTAAAACGTTCAGATAAATATATTAACTAAATAGGCAGCCTAATTTTTGGTATACCTAATATCAGACACGCTTAAAAATATGGCCATTATTTGACACAAAGAGCTTGGTATTAGACATTTATTTAAAGACATCATTCTAAAAAAGTGTAATAGTATATTTTCAATTAGTGGAGAAATACCCACACTTATCTTTAAAAACAAAATTGTGTAATCAATGTCAGGTGTAAATGGTGTAATGATACATCTAGCTAATAAATAAACACTTACTTTTCATCTTTCAACGCTTTAGCAGATGTAGACAGCGGCGCACGGCTTCCGAAATCACGAAAATTGTACCTAAATCCACTATTTAGGTTTCGTGTCCGTGGAATGGTGAAAGTTTTTAAAATATGTCTGAATATCATTGTTAAGAGGAGTCTTCTTCCAACGCTAAACGCTGAATCACTGTAAAATACCACTGTTGCCGAATGCTAGACGCTATCAAGAAAATATTAATGTTAATATTTGGCTATTAGAAATTCAATTGGCCCTGAATTAAATTCAATTTGTAGGTTATATAACGTTCCTTTACTTCAATTTCTTGATTCATACGTCACTCAGTTGTTCAAACTAATAATAAAATTTAAAATTGTATTGTATTAATATTATTGCATAATTTGTTCGAAATCATTTTGATTTATCTCACTCAGTTACTCGTTAATGAAATTAACATTTAAAACTAGTCACCTTTTGATTTTATGTTCATTTAATTTAGAAGAAAAATGCGTTAATTCGACTACAATATGAAATGTCAAATAATCTATTTCATACACTTACAAAAACGTTCAATTACTGCACCATTTCTTTGTCTGCGACTCTGCGAACCTTGCGAGCACTTGTCAGTTGTCATTCTTGTCAGTCAATCAGTCAAATCAAATCCAAATCGTTTGTCGTGTTAGGATAAAATAGGTGTTTTTCATTATTATTCTTATTTCAATACATATGACACAGTAATTCTCGCTAAATAGTTGCACACCACCGTTTCACCATGTCTGAGCGGCTTAGGAGCACGCAGCAAGTATCTAATGAAGAAGTTATAGATGACTTGACGAAAGACTTGAAATCATCGCTTAGTACAGAAAATACTTCGGAGCAGTTTGTTATAAACCCTGGAACTTGCGCGGAGAACTTCAACCCTCCTTCTCAAAGTTCTAAATTGGAAGATGGCAAGTTATTTGATGAATACATTTTGAACTATAGATACTCATATGGCCGCGCCTACCTTACCGACCTTACCGTGAATACGGTTGCCATACGTTGTATCTGGTCCTGATAAATCAGGAATAAGGCCTTCGTAATCTTTAATAAGTATTCGAGCGTCCGATCCTCTGAGGATCCTCTTTCCTATTAATTATATTTTAACAAGAATGGTTTTGATTGTTTCTTTCGAATTATTATTATTATTACTATTTTATTTTAGACAGGCAGTTGGCATTGATATGTCTAAATCCTTGATCACTGCATGAAATGGGTTACGTATCAGAATGCCTAAAATTAATAAGCCTAATGCATCATAATACCTAAAAGTTCATAATACCTAAAGGTCTTTTTTACACAAACCATTTTCTTTTTTAACTTATTGTTGAACTGGTTATCACTTTTAGAGTTCACAACATTAGAGGGTAATTTGTTCCACATTTTTATTATTCTATTCCCTAAAAAGTTTTTGCCGATATTTGTGTTGTGTTTTGTTGTTGCATGTTTAACCAAACCAAAAGCCACCAAAAGTACCCAAAGTTTTTAATATGCTGGTATTTGTTATACTACCAATCAAATGCCTGTGAATTTGTTGGCATAGTCTGCTACATTTGGCCCCAATGGGAATGATCAGTATTTATGAGATAAAAGTATTAAAATGACTACTGGTGCTAGTTTAGTAAATTCCATTCAATCATTATTTATAATTATAATATATGAAAGAAGAAACTGACTGACCGACTGATTGATAAATGTGCAGCCGCAAGTACTGGACCTCACAAATGTTCGCTTAGAATCAGTTGCCGTTTTAGGTTAGGGCGCGGCTAGGCGACTGCCCAAGGCACCATGTAAAAAGTGGAGTCTGCAACTGGTTATTTCATTCTAGCACTTGCCAGGGTGCTGATAGTGCTAAAACCGGCACTGCTTAGATTATTAATAGGTTTTGTACGATATTAAAACTAAATTTGTATGAAGTATGATTGAAAATTTACAAATAATTTCAGAATCACAATTAGGTGCAGCAAATGCAGACAAAGAGCCAGACCTTGAAAAGGATCACGGAGATGAAGAAAGTGACTCCGACAGTATCGATGAGGAGGCACTGAAGGATACAGAGGTAGACCTAACGGACGACCAGAAGGCCGAGCGCCAGCTTATCGCCGAGGAGCTAAAGACTGCAGGAAACCTGGCATTCAAGGATGGGCAGTTTGAGAGAAGCATTGAGAAATATACCGAAGGTAGGTAAAATCAGAACTGGCTATAAGTAGATCGTCATTTATTTTTTTGTTAAAAATATAAAGTCAATTTTAGTAGGTTAAAATACAATTACGACAATGATCTTAAAAACTATACACTAACTAACATTTATTAGCAAAACACAAAAATCCAATTTTGTTCCTGGCCACTCTTACGTTTCTTTCATTGATCTAAGTCAGTTTATTAGTGGGTTAACCTACTATTATGTGTATAAATAATTAAAACAATGACAAAATCTAGGAGTAAAATGAGGCACTTTCCGTCCTTGTGTTTCAATCGGAAAACTGTTCTTTCTGAGCATGTTTGAGAAAAGAGCTTTCCTGTGACGTGTGGGAGAGATCCGCGATGTGTCGTGTGCGACCGCCCGACCGCCCGCGCCGCACCGCCTGCGATCTAATGGCCTCCTAATTACCGCTGCGCTCCTGGTACTTTATTTAAACATGCAATTCCTTTTCTGCCCTAGGGTGGACATGTATCACTTTCAACCCGCTTCTAAGATAAACAATAGCCTTTCAGAGTACGAGACATGTTATTTTTTTTTATCTATCTAAGTCGACATGTCATCAACACAGGTTTCATGTTTATATCCGTGTCCCAGGTTTGAAGGTGTGTCCGCTGCAGTTCTCCCAGCAGCGCGCGGTGCTCTACTGCAACCGCAGCGCCGCCAAGATGAAGCAGAAGAAGTACGAGCGCTCCATCAAGGACTGCTCGCGGGCCATCGAGCTGGACGACACATATGTCAAGGCTTACATCAGGTGGGCATGTGACTTCATTTCAATTACATACATACATTAAATCACGCCTGTTTCCCAGAGGGGTAGGCAGAGACCACTTCTTTCCACTTGCTACGATCCTCCCACATCTCGTTTGCTTCTTCCACATTCATACATCGAGTCATGCACGCACGTCGGTTTCTGGTACTTAAGATTCGGCCCTTTTCCAGCATTTCTCCGATTTGATTCGACCTGTATACGAGGGCTGCCTTTTAAGTTGTGTCGTTTGGAAAAACTAAAGACAATTTAAGTGTTAAATGGTATTTATTGTTTTTCAAAGTAATCACCGTGACATGTAATACACTTTTTCATTCGATCGAACCAGTTTTCGAAACACTTATTCCAGTCCGAAGTCGGGGTCTCCAAAATGGCCGTTTCGTATGCCTCAACGGCTTCTTCAGGCGTCTGGTACCGTTGACCACGAAGTCGTTGCTTGATTTTTGGAAAAGTAAATAAATCGTTAGGGCTTAAGTCTGGACTGTACGGAGTGTGTTCCAGAATTTCGACGTTTTGCTCTTTTAAAAACGCAATTGTTTGCCGAGCGGTGTGCGAGCTCGCATTATCGTGGTGCAGTCTTATACGACGTCTTGGGTTATTTTTTCGAAACTCGCCGATGACTTCTGGTAAACAGACAGTGGTATACCAGTTAGCATTAACCGTTTTACGATCCTCGAGCACGATGGTGGCAACGTGGCCACTTTTCGCCACAAACGTGGCGACCATGTTTTTCGAAGTGCTCCGTGAGCGTATTACTTTGGTCGGTTTTGGCTCATCTTGGAACACCCAAACAGTCGACTGCTGTTTAGAATCGGGATCGTAGGCATATATCCAAGATCCGTCACCACTGATAATGTCGTAAACATGTTTCGAGTTTCCTCGGTTGAATTGCCGCAGAGTTTTGCGACACCATCGAACGCGAGCCATTTTTTGGTCTTCACTGAGTAAATGTGGTATCCAGCGTGAGATCAACTTTTTTACGCCTAAGTGATCGTGCAAAATACTGTGAACACTGGTCCCTGAAATACTTAAGGAAGCTTCTATCTCACGGTATGTCGCATGGCGATCTTCGACGATCAGTTGCCGTACAGCATCAATGTTCTCCTGGGTTACGGCTGTTTTTGGTCGACCTTCACGATGTCTATCACCAAGACTAGAGCAACCACGTTGAAATTCTAAATACCAGCGTTCCACAGTCCGGAGGCATGGTGCTTTATCATTGAAAACCGTAGTCAACTCTTCGAAGCACTGAAGTCGCGTTAAGCCCCTTTTGAAGTTTTAAAAAATTATCGCACGTAAATTTTCCTTCGAAATTTCCATTTTCACAACTGACTTGTCAACTTTGAACGAACGCTGTACTAAAACGGTTGGGCCGATTTCGAGTCATTCTTTTGTTTTCGAATTCTAAATTCAAATATTTTAAGATGACACTAGTTCTTTTTTATGCAATCACGGGAGGTTTGCAAACGACAGAACTTAAAAGGCAGCCCTCGTATATCTTCTTTCATCCTTCCTTTCCTAATGACCGAACCATCGAAGCATGCCCTTTTCAATCTTAGTCACTACATCTTCTTTTAGTCTACATTTCTCTCTGACTTTTTCATTCCTTAATCTATCAATCAGTTTCACACCACACATACTACGCAAACAGCGCATTTCAACTGCATTTACACGACTTTCATGCTTGTCGTGCCACACCCAACATTCACTACCTACATTTACTACTTACTTATTTTAATTAACATCTTTATTAGCATCACTTGTAACTAGCTAACCAACAATGTAAACAAATCTAGACGATTCTAACCTACTTCTAGCTATCGGATGTACTTGGCATGCTTATACTCTTATAGTACGGTCGGTCAAGAAAGTGGTTTACCAGTTTTGACAAAAGTTTCTGTGAGATCTAATTATCGCTAAGGTTGACACTTGTCACTGTTATAATATTATTGCAAGGGAAAATCAAACTTGTTGTGTCATGACGTGCAAATGAACTTCAACCGTACCACATTTTTGGCCGACTGAACTATCAAGCTGGTGTGATGATGGACACGGAAAGTGGACGTAGGAACTCCTCAATGGCTTATAGTAGAGCTTGAGTTTGGATTCATTTAGCTCGTTTTTAGGGTTCCGTACTTAAGATGAAAAATGGATCCCTATAGGATCACTCGTGTGTCGGTCTGTCCGTCTGTCTGGCACAGCCAATTTCTTCCAAAACTTTAGGACCGATTGAGTTGAAAATTGATGACACAAACACACAGTTGCAAATTTTTGGGAGACAAATTAGGAAATTAAAAAAATTATTTGCAAACCATACTGTGTCATATATCAAATGAAAGGGCTCATTATGAGGGTCTCAAATATATTTTTGTACTTATTGTAAAAAAAAAGTTTTTTTTCATGAAAGAAGACGAAAATTTACCACCTGATCTCCGAAACTATTGCTTGTAGATTACAGGAAAACTAATAAGAATTCGATAAAAAAAAAATGGGTATGTTCGGTACGGAAACATCTCCACACGAGTCCAAGCACTTGGTGGGTTTTTTAATTGCCAGTTCATCATCAGTGTTTCAATATTTACGGTTGGGAACTAATACATTTTGTCAAATTCATTCGCCGATACAAAGGTAACCCATTCCTAAACACTATTCGTCTTGTTCCAGGCGAGCCCAATGCTACGAAGCCACCGACAAGCTGGACGAGTGTCTGGCCGACTACAAAAAGATACTAGAGCTCGATCCCTCCCACAAAGAGGCTCGTATAGCCACCGTGCGCCTCCCCCCCATCATCGAGCAGAAAAACGAAAAACTCAAAACCGAAATGCTCGGGAAACTCAAAGACCTAGGCAACATGATTCTAAAACCCTTCGGCCTCTCCACAGAGAACTTCCAGCTGGAGCAAGACGGCGAATCAAAGGGATATAAAATTAATTTCAAACAATAGTTTAAGTTATGTGATATGAAACAATATAATATGCTCTTGATGTAGCGGTGGTTTTATTTTTTGGTCATTTAAGACTGCGCCAAGCGTACGTCGGATGTACAGTAGCGCCCTCATTTTTGTTACAAACTAAAGTATTTTCTTGAAATTGGACGATTTTTTTTGTAGCTACTTCAAATGAAAACAAAACTTCTAGGGTATGTCATATAGTTTAATAACAATTCATCTTCGAGTTATTAACTTAACGGAAAAGACCCACCTTTTCCCGTTAAGCGGACTACTCAAATGGTAATTGTTATTAAAGTTTGTTAAGTATCCCATAAATTGTGTTTTTACTTGCACTACAAAAACGTATCGTCTGATTGCAAGGAAATCCTTATTTAGTTAATTAAAAAACAATAAAAGTAATGAGGGCGCCACTGGACGCTCGGCGCAGTCTTAATGGGCAATGGATGAAAAATTTAAAAGTGCTTGAATATTTTTATATCGGTAGGAATAACGTTCCTTATTAACAGGAAAAAATAACAGATTTTTAGGTATCGTCTATCATTAATAAATAAATAATTCGTTTGAACTCGAACAATTTGTCTCCTATACGTAAGTATGGCTTAAACTCTGTAGTCCTATAAAAAAATTAAAAAAAAAATGCCGTTGTTATTCTGTCAATGTACTTCTAACCTCTCTCTGGGCTTATTATTATCATTTGCGTTTGGATGTATCTTATATTTTACGACTGCTTACTCACGCCGGACCATTGATATTGCCTTTTTAAACGACGACCATTGACCATTGTGGCATGCAATGAGGCAAGGTCGAACAACAGGTTCCAAAATATATGAGATGACCCACTGTGGCACGCCTGATGCGCCTTGTGCAAGAAATATAAGGTGGCTACAAATATCATGAAACCAAAGCCATGAAAAGGGGAAACCCTTTTGATAAAATAGAGAAGGAGTTAAATAAAATAATTGATGAATCAGGTTTCATGCTGATAAATGGAATCTTTGGGGCATCTCCTGATGGAGTATGTGGAGGTCGAGATTTTGTTGTGGAGGTGAAATGTCCCATATCAGATATAAATAATTATAAATATGAATAAAGTAAACAAATTTTACTTAATTAATCATTAAGTTGTATTATTTCTTCTAACTTCTGGGACCAGCAATTAAGTGTTACCTATTACAAGTATATCTGTAATAATAAAACAACTATTTCCATAATTTTTTTATTTAACTTAATTCAACTATTATACTACTTCTATCTATCATACCAAAAATCAAATCAATCAGTTGCTTTGTTTTGCTGTGAGAGAAGGATAAACATACTTTCACATTTATTATAATTAGTATGACTGATTACTTTCCTTCCTTTTGTCCTCAGCATTAAAATAACTACCACTAGCTTTTACAAAAAACAAATATTGCCTTGAAGTTGAAGAACCTCATCTTCTCCTCAAGCTAGTGGTAATTACTGGCTGTTTGTAGTACGTTGGGACCTACGAGGTTAAATGTGACTGGAAAAGGGACCACTTTAGCGGTATGGAGTTATTATTCTGTGCTGTGTAACTATTTTCTTGTTGCTTGATGAGGTTGAGAATGAAGGGCTTGAAGGCTGAAACAGTGTTGGTGAAGCCACTTGATGCAAGCACTTGAAAGAACTGGCTCGGCATTACTTTTGCAGCTAAAGATACTGCTTAAACATTGGCTGCGCAGCCTACACTTCTTACTGCAGGTTTTATCAATGCTGCCTTATGTCCTCTTTGAAATTCATACTGACTTGCCGAATCACACTGAAAATAACCAAACATCACAAACAAGCATATACAAGTCTCGACCGGTTATATGATTTACGGTTTCGACCAATCGATGGAGTGGTTAATGAGGAAGGTTTCGGTGTAGGTATAATTCATTCAGGTGTAAAGCTGGGTCAGCTATAAGTATAATGCAATAATATGAAACCATTTCAATTATAGCAGGACACAATTATGCTCCTATTGACAAGGGAAAACTAAACAAAAATGGACTTCTTGCTATTCAAATTAGCAGGCTTTACTCTTATAATTTTTTTATTTAACTTAATTCAACTATTATACTACTCTATCTATCATACCAAAAATCAAATCAATCAGTTGCTTTGTTTTGCTGTGAACGAAGGATAAACATACTTTCACATTTTTTATAATTAGTATGACTGATTACTTTCCTTCCTTTTGTCCTCAGCATTAAAATAATTACCACTAGCTTTTACAAAAAACAAATATTGCCTTGAAGTTGAAGAACCTCATCTTCAACTTCAAGGCAATATTTTTATTTCTAAATTTTAATACTTACAAAAAGCTAGTGATCCTATTAATGAAGCACATACTTTGACAAAAAATAATAATGTATTAAATTTATTTTATTATGGGTTCCTGTAGATTAATAAGACCACATGCAATTATATCACGTCGTTATGAGAACATGTCTGCAGAAAACATATCTTAACTGGTTCTCTGTACCTAGTCAGTAGAATCCATGGTAATCAACACAAAATAATTTAGGCAAATACAAGTTCCGGTCCTGTTTAAGTGTGTAGTGGTCGTCGTAAAGGCTAACAATCAATATCAAATCCTGAGTCCAAAGCTGAGGTCGTCGTTTAAGAAGACAATATCAAAGTTCCGGTGTGAGTAAGCAGTCGTAAAATATAAGATACATCCAAACGCAAACGATAATAATAAGCCCAGAGAGAGGTTAGAATTACATTGACAGTTTTGACAGAATAACAACGGCAGTTTTTTTTTAATTTTTTTATCGGACCAAAGAATTTAAACCATACTTATGTATAGGAGACAAATTGTTCGAGCTCAAACGAATTATTTATTAATTAATGATAGACGATACCTAAAAATCTGTAATTTTATCCTGTTAATAAGGAACGCTATTCCTACAGATATAAAAATATTCAAGCACTTTTAAATTTTTCATCCATTGCCCATTAGTATTGAGAGAAAATGGCGGTGCAGTTGCAGATGTAAGAAAGAGCGTGAAACGGAATCGGCTGTATAATAAAATACAGGATGACAGGAGGATTCATGAGCGAGATGGGGAACGATTGGAACACCGAACGAGTGCGCGTGTCCTAGCTGAAATACATATAACTATATTGTTATTTAATAAAACTAAATCCTGAAGATAAATTTTCATTACAAGGCACCAAATTTGTGTAATGGCATGTGCACTGCCAGGTTTTGGGCGGAAACGGATCCAGGTTTTCATTATAGTCGCGTTGTTCGAAGAAACCCAATTTGACAGATGTCAACGGCTTAAAAATATAACCTCAAAACATTTTGTACATTAACGGAACTGACACACGTTACTGACACGTCACAAATGTGGACCCAGCGTAACACTAAAAAATAGTACAGACGTAGTGAATAATCCTTTCCCATCGTTTTTTGTCGGATAAGTTCGTATTTAAGTACCTATGTATCTTTCTCAATTAGCTTCAGTACCCATCAATAAGCCAACTGAAAAAGCAAGATAAATACGAAACTATCCGACCAAAAGCGATGGGAAACGATTATGCACTAAGTACATTTGTATGCTCATCTCATCTCTTCATGGCTGAAGTTGTATATAGGCTATATAGCTGTAGCTAAATGATCGAAAGTATATTATTAGACCATAGATTTTACGACTGTTTTCCATTTAACAAGGTTGTATTTCACTATAATAGTTCTGTCAGCGTAAATTCAATTTTAAACGTAGAACTCTTCTGTCAGTTGTCCATTGTTCAGTCAAGTGCATACAAATGTAAATCCAGCGGCAATTTTTGAGTATTTTGGAGTATTTTATTTTATTGATTATTTTTGTATAGAAAAAATACTGATGGATCACGTGGGCGGAGAGTGTTTATAAATAATTTAATTGTTCAGGTGCGTATTGTAATTAAATAATTATTGTAACGTAACGTAGGTACGTAATGTGTCTAGTGCAGTGATTCCCAAAGTAGTCTATATCGACCCCCAGGGGTCGACGACGGCTGGCAAGGGGTCCGTGTGAGCGGAAAAATAAACGGGGGTCATTTAAACACGTCTTTACTTTAATTTTGGCTTTCTATTAATGGAATAATCCATATTCATACACAGATAGGCACCTACTTAATAACGTAATACTTTCTTAGCTTAACGGGAAAAGGTGGCCACTTTTTTCCGTTAAGTTGATAACTCGAAGGCGAATTGTTATTAAACTATGTGATATACCCTAAAAGTTGTGTTTTTATTTGTTGTACAAAAACCTACCGATCAATTTTAAGAAAATACTTTGGTTTAATAGAAAACACAATAATAGTAAGGAGGGCGCCACTGTACATCCGGCGTAGTCTTAACCCTTCGTATGCTTGCGTTATGCTCAAAATTTGGATATCTTCTTGTATTTTATCGTAATCAGAAGAGACTAGAACTTGGTACTTTTTTGACCTCCCGCATACGAGGGGTTAAGCTACAAATTACAATTTCGGGTTACTCCAAATCCTTCTCGGTGCACTCTGTTAGACTGTGGAACCGGCTCCCTTCTGATTTTAGGAAATCGCAATCGGTCGCATCTCTACAAGGAAGATTGAGGACATACTGGCTTGACTCCTTATAATTGTGTACTATCCTTTGTTAATTTTATGATATATATAGGTATATTATATATATGTATGTGTATATGTTCATATATATGATTATATTAATTTATTTATATATATTATATGTATTGTATATTTAATTTTATATGTCTTTGTTAGTATTTATTCACAAGGTCTAAAATTTTGTTAACGCCGTTTCTGTAAACTTTGTTTTGTACTAAATAATGTCTGCCGCATTCTGCTTTCTTATTTTACTCAATCACCCAAAGGTTAGCTGGAAGAGATCCCTTAAAGGGATAAGTTCGCCTTTATACATTCTAACTCTGTATTGTATTAGATTTTCTGTTTTTTTTCTTCTTTTTGTGTACAATAAAGTGTTTACATACATACATACATACAAGTTTCATTTGACACAATCTCGACCAATGATACTACCTGTCATTTTAAACAGTGTTTCCAGTTTAGACCTGTAAAATTGTTACTATTGTAGCTTTATAAAATGTTCCCCTGCAAGTACACTCGGTGAAAACACAATTTGACTTTGTGTTTACATACATACATAAACTCACGCCTTTATTCCCAGAGTGGGGTAGGCAGAGCTACAGAATTTCCAACAACTATAAAAACTTTTTGATAATTGACTTTGTGTTTAATAATCATTAATAATTCAAAGTACCCATTTTTCAGATTATCAGACAGTTCACACAATGGCGAAATGTCGACGGAGGAGGAAGTGAGTTTGACGATTAAGTAGGCTTGTTACAAGCTTTTATTTAACTTGCATTGTATGTAAGGGTCAAATCTTGCAAGTAAAATTTGACCCACCTCCCGGTTTTCGATGAAGCTGAAAATTTGCATACGCCTTTAGTTCTGATGACGATACAATAATATAGTACCATCGAGCTGGTCTGATGATGGAGACTCAGGGTGGCCATAGGAACCCCTAAATTACCTACACGTGATAAACCGGTCGTGTAAGGGGTTGTTAGAATTGTCTAGACGAGTAGATGACGACTGTGCAAAAAAAATCAGCCGGCTACACAGGCTTGTCCCATAAGGGTCAGGACCAAAAAGTTGTCCACGCTAACGCAATCAATTAAATTTTCTATGAAACTTTTCCGTTGTGACACGAAAATTAGCCATACAATTGTGTGGAAACTTTTCGTCGCACAACGGAACTTTTTTCGTCTTCATTGTTTGTATGGTTAACTGCGCTTAACTGTGGTCCAACTTTTTGGTCCTTACCCATAAATGTTTTTTTTTGACAGAAACATTAGCATTCAACACTTAGTTCTTAGGCGCTCCACCTTAGAGTTAAAGTAGGTAAGCTTTATCACTCCAATTTAAATGTCGTAATGAACGATGAGGCCTAGGATATTTAATGCATTCTTAGATTATTCACGGACGCGGATTGGGTCGCCTATTATCCTTGTATGATCGACAACACAGACAAGCAGGGGACGTCCGCGGGCCGTGCGCGGGTTAGGCGCGGGCCGTGCGCGAGTTTGGCGCGGGTCGTCATGTCTTTCACTTAAATGAGCATTTGTATTAACTACCTACTAATTAACCAGCCTTTTTTGCTTTTTTCCAGACTTTGCAGAACGTAAGTAAAGAAATTGGCACTCGTTTGTAACTTAATAAAAAACACAGTTAAGTAATTGTATACCAATATATACC